>KV000934.1:92817-109206 GCA_001598015.1 Dorcoceras hygrometricum | reverse complement strand
AACCACAAACCCCTAGCCCCCCCCGCCTCCCCCTCTTCCCCAAGCCGTCGCCGCTGCCGCCCGCCGTGCGCCGCCGCCGCCCGCCGCCGTTCGTCGCCGGAATTTCGTTCCGGCCAGTTCGACGTGGAGAATCCGATCGTGCTGATCTCGTCAGGACTTCTAGTGCAGTCTGACGAAGGAGTCTCGAATCTGGTCGTGGACCGGATTGACGTAACTACAGCAATCTACCGAGAAGCGCCGGGTTCTTGAAACACCGGTTGGAGCCAGGCACAAGTGCCAGACAGGTAACTTGCTAAACACCCTATGTATGTCGATACATATAGAATTGTTCTCCGTATTGATCGCCTCCCGGTTCTCTGTTTATTGTTCTTCCGCTGCCTCGCCGGGGGCGGATCCGGATCCCCAACACCACGGACCGCATAGCTCTCGCGATCGATCATCCCAATGTTTACTTTATATATGTTGATATATAGTTTAATTGAATCCGCATGTTTGCATGTTTTAAATTAGATTTAAATATGCATGAGACCAAAATGTTTTTCAAAATAAAATCCCTCGTTTTAAATTTGATTTAAAACTTATATCAAGATTAAATGTTTATTCGATAAACTAAAGGGTATTTAAAATTGTTTAAATTAACCCTACCTTCCATCAACAATGGGTGTACGTCGATGCTACCCGTATACATGGCCCGGCTCATATTATTGAGGGGGTCATGTATGCCGGAAAGCTGTCCACGCCATTGACAACTGTTGTGAGTCGGTTGGAACTCCCTTTAACGTTGGCTCATATTATTGGGGACGTTAAGGGGATCGTCCTTCACGACTCAACATTGATGGGTCATCTTGACACGTGATAGTAAACGGCGTCATATTATTGGGCCCTTACTGGACGTGAGGTAATTACATGGAGGTTGCACCGGTTGCAATTGGGTTCTACCTTTCGGGGGTCATGGTTGGCTGATATTATTCGGGACCGTGATCGCTCGATTGGACTCTATGTACCCACTAAGGAAACCTGTTTTCCCGATTTCATTAGAGGGTGGTGAAATCGTTAAAATAGTGGGAGGGTAATTCATAAAACTAAATGACCTTGTTTTATGTGTTAGCGTTTTTCATATATAGTTAGTAATGCATGTCTGTTTTTCTTCAGTATAAACTGCTACTATAATGTCTTCGATCAAAAATCCACTTGCTGTTATACTGGATAGCAACAAGTTCACCGGTCTGAACTACCAAGACTGGCTTCGAAACCTCAACATTGTGTTGGCTTCGGAGAAACTTCTTTATACGATAGAGAAGAGCCCTCCGAAGGAAGCCCCTGCCGATATCAGCCCTGAGGAGCTGATTACGCTTAAACAATGGTGGGACGACGAGCTTAAGACTCGATGCTATGTGATGGCATCGATGTCCAACGAAATGCAACGGCGCTTTGAGAAGACGAAGTATGCTGCTGACATACTCTTTCATCTCAAGGAACTGTATGGGGAAAAATCTCGACGTGAGAGGTTCACCGCTGTCAAGGAGCTTATGACGAGCCGCATGCGCGATGGGACTTTGGTCCGCGAGCATGGGGTTTGTATGATTGAGCACATTGAAAAGTTGGTGGGCCTTGATATCACACTTCCACATGAGCTGTCTGTGGATTTGCTTCTCCTCTCACTACCCGCTGCATTCGACCCCTTTGTGGTCAACTTCAACATGAACAAGCTGGAAGCCACCCTTGAAGAGGTGGTGAACATGCTTGTAGTGTTCGAGGGGACCATAAAGAAGGACAAGCCCGTCCTCCTTATGGGCTCTCCTTCCTCTGCGAAGAAGGGGCCTAGACGCAAGGGTAAGAAACGTTCTGCCCCTACGAAGGAGGAAAAGCCCACCAAGAAGCCCAAGGCAAGGACTTCAATGCCGAACAAATCTGAGGAAGTTTGCCACTACTGTCACAAGCCTGGACATTGGAGGAGGAACTGTAAGGAGTACCTCGAGCAGTTGCGAACTGCAAAAGGTATGTTCTACATTGAGAAAGTTCCAGCTCGCAATGTGGAAACACATACAACCACAATTAAAAGGAAAAACGATAGCTTAAACCCAGCACAACTTTGGCACGCTAGGCTAGGTCATATTTCCCTAAGTAGGATGAACAAGTTAGTTAGGAGAGACATGTTTGATCTGTCAGACATTAACTCCATACCGACTTGTGAATCTTGTCTCAAGGGAAAGATGACTAAACAACCCATCAAGGGCAAGCCTGAACGTGCCCAAGGCCTATTGGATTTGATCCATACTGATGTGTGTGATCCGCTTAGTATTGGTACTAAATACGGTCACACATACTTCATCACCTTTACCGACGATCACTCTAGGTATGGGTACTTGTATGAAGCACAAGTCTGAATCCTTTGAAAGGTTCAAAGAATTCAAGGATGAAGTATAAAATCAGCTAGGCAAGAGTATTAAAGCACTTCGATCCGATCGATGTGGTGAATACTTAAGTGCTGAATTTCAAGAATATCTTAAAGAGAATGGGATTCTCTCACAGTGGACCCCTCCGGCCACACCACAGCTCAATGGTGTAGCGGAACGTCGTAATCGAACCTTGATGGACATGGTTCGATCTATGATGAGCTTCACTGAGCTTCCTACCTCGTTTTGGGGCTATGCGCTCGAAACGGCGGTAATTTTGTTGAACAATGTCCACACCAAGGTAGTGGATAAGACTCCATATGAGATATGGATGGGCAAACCACCCAAATACTCATACATGAGAATTTGGTGATGTCCTGCTTACGTGAAGCTGACAGTGGGAGATAAGCTGGATACGAGATCCATCTTATATTACTTCGTTGAGTATCCAAAGAATTCCATTGGATACTACTTCTACTATCCAAGTGAAACAAAAGTGTTTGTCTCTAGAAATGCCACCTTTATGGAAAGGGAATTTCTACTTGATAGAAAGGGCAAAATAGTAGAACTCGAAGAGGTTCGAGAACCAACTGAAGTACCAAGTGAATCTCCTGCGCCTTCAGATCCAGTACCAGAAATGGTCGCACCTAGGAGATCCGAAAGGATTCCTAGGGCTCCTGAAAGATATGGTTTCCTCCTTGAAGATGATCAAGGTGATCAAGTTATTGGATCTGATCCAAGAACTTTTAAGGAGGCAATTTCCGATGCTGATTCTAATTTGTGGCTTGAAGCAATACAGTCTGAGATTGACTCAATGCATGCAAACCAAGTTTGGACTCTTGTTAATCCTCCCGAAGGAATTGTTCCTATTGGGTGTAAATGGATATACAAGAGAAAACTTGGGCCTGATGGTAAGGTATTGACCTACAAGGCACGACTGGTCGCGAAAGGTTACACTCAAAGGCAAGGCGTTGACTATGATGAAACCTTTTCACCAGTCGCGATGTTCAAGTCGATTGGAATCTTACTAGCCATAGCCGCATGGTACGACTATGAGATATGACAAATGGATGTGAAAACTGCGTTCCTTAATGGAAACATTAAGGAAGAGATCTTTATGACGCAGCCTGAGCGTTTCACATCTGTAGGAAGTGAGCATAAGGTATGCAAACTTCAGAGATCGATCTACGGTCTCAAACAAGCATCGAGGAGTTGGAACCTGAGATTCAATGAAGCAATTAAGGAATTTGGTTTCATCAAGAATCCCGAGGAGCCATATGTATATAAGAAGGTAGTTAAAAGCGCTGTGACATTCCTCGTACTTTATGTTGATGATATTCTACTCATTGGGAATGATGTAGGAATGCTGCAGTCAACTAAAGTCTGGTTGTCTAGTAGATTTTCGATGAAGGACATGGGTGAAGCATCCTATATTCTTGGAATACAGATATATCAGGATAGATCGAAACGGATGCTCGGACTCACCCAAGATACCTACATCGATACCATACTTAAGCGGTTCTCTATGGAAGAGTCCAAGAGAGGACACCTACCTATGTGCCACGGGGTCACTCTATCTAAGTCTATGTGTCCGAAGACTGATGAGGAGATAGAGAGTATGGCACGTGTGCCATATGCCTCGGCGATAGGTAGTATTATGTATGACATGATCTCAACTGGACCGGATGTCGCATATGCTCTGAGTGTCATGAGCCGCTACCAGGCCAACCCCGGCCAAATGCATTGGAAGGCTGTGAAAGATATTCTTAAGTACTTATGAAGGACTAAGAATATGTTCATAATCTATGGGGATGGTGAACTGAAATTGGAAGGCTACACTGCTTCTAGCTTCCAATGTGACGTGGATGATTCGAAGTCTACCTCTGGATTTGTGTTCATGCTCAATGGTGGGGCTGTCTCTTGGAAGAGTTCCAAGCAAGACACCATTGCGGATTCAACCACTGAGGCTGAATACATCGCAGTATCAGCTGCTGCTAAGGAGGCGGTTTGGATAAGGAATTTAGTCCAAGAGTTGGACGTCATTCCTGATGGAGTTGGTCCAGTCCCGGTGTACTGCGACAACACAGGTGCCGTTGCGCAAGCAAAGGAGCCTAGGTCTCACCAAAGATCCAAACATATACTGAGGAAATACCACATAATCCGGGATATTGTGGCTAGAGGTGACATAGCAGTTGAGAGAGTTGCCTCTGCGGACAACATTGCTGATCCACTTACGAAGCCCTTGCCAGAACCGTTGTTTGAAAAACATCGTGAAACAATGGGACTGCGTCTGATGAGTAGTTGGCTATAGGGCAAGTGGGAGATTGTTAGAGTAGATGCCCAACTAGCCAACTTGTGGCGTGTGGGTTTTATAGACTCTTGTATATGACAATATTTATATATGATATTCGCATTTCTTTATGACATTATTTATTTTCATTATGTTATATAATGTTAACAATTGTGTTGGATAAAGACTTAGAATGCACCATAGTGTATGTTAGATGTGATAGTGGATATGATGGCTATCATGAAACACATCTAATAGTCACTGTGCATTCTGAATACGTTCCTAGTCGATTGGGCCGTCAAAATGAAGATAAGGCCGCCCGAGCTTGAGACTAGCATCTGCGATGTGAAGTACCATGTTTCATTGGTAGGGAACATTGTGATGTTCTGAGCATGCAGATGGATAGTGACCTGGTGATCTATCGAACTACCCTCGTTCGGACTTTTCAAGTGGTTACCATTTGTCAAGTGGATAAGTCCGAGGTCTTGGTTGTACTGATTAGTCCTCACTACTCGAAACATCATTGAGACTCAGGCGCCTCACTTTGACCCGTTTGCCGACTCACTTGGGGTCATTAGGCGGCGGGATTGGGTGAGGTCCCGATGCATGTAGGAGTCGATGCTTCATTGTCGAGGATTCACCGCTCGCTCTCATGCTGGATATCCTATGCTATCTGAGGGGATAATAGTGTAAAATCTCTGGCCAGAGTACTGGATGTGTTTTAGGTAAATGGGTTTACCTAGTAACACTCGCGATGTCACTATTCGATCTCCAAGATGTATGCATAGCTATCGGATCTCTAGCGACTCTCGATTTACCAATGGTCGTTGATTTGATCAGGATATATGTATTGAAAGGACCGTACTGTACGCTAACCACGACCAACTGGTTCTTGCAGGTACTATCAGTGATACCTAGGGGATCATGGCGCGATGTTGCTAGGCGCTTTACCATGATCCGTTGGGCAAGTCCGAAATTGTGATTTCGGAGCCACAATGGTTGTGGGCCCACGGCTAGCTGTATCCCTGAACCATTGAGGGTCACACAAGTACTGGATTCATGATTCCCGCATGGAAACTGAGCTCAATGTGTTGAGCATATGAGGAGAATTTTAGGGAGTGCGACTTCCTAAAAGTCAACAGGGGTCAAATTGTGATTTCCCAAAGTTGAGGGGCATAACTGTCATTTTGCTCTAGGTGGTCTGAAAAATTGTTTTCGCATCATAATAGTCAGTTTTGGAAACTGAGTCGATCGGTCCGATCTGATCGTCGATCGGAGTCATGATGAAGCCACGGTGATGCGGTTGAACCGAATGTTCACATATTGGACTGGGCCCGCCCCAGGTCCATTGGGCCGGTTCAAGCCCATCACTTATTTAATTAGACCTAGGGCTACCATGAGACACACACAAGATACAACCTAGCTCTCATAGCCGCCCACCCTCTCCCACAGGCCTCACGCACCCGCCGACCGCCCATCGCCGCCGCCCACCGGCCACCGCCGCCGTTGCCCGGTTTTTCACGTGATCGGACTTGTTTCGATCACCGCGACGAGGAGAATCCGTTCGTGCTAAAATCCATCAGATCTTCTAGTGCAGATTGATGGAGGAAGATTGTTTCCGGTCATGGACCTGATTGACGATCTACCGCCGCCTACCGTTTGAAGTGCCGGTTTCCTCGTGAAACTGGTCGGAGCCAGGCGCCTAGATGCCAGCAAGGTATCAATTCGATAAACTCCCTATGAATGTTTATTGATTGTTTTTAATGTATTGAACGTTTCTCGGGGCAAAATTTTTAACTTCCGCTGCGCCCCCGGGAAACGGGATCCGGATCCGCCATTGTCGCCAACAACACAATGTTTATGAGTCGATGAAGTATGATGACCAGACCTCTGGGAAACTGAACCAAAAAGGCAAAACTGGTATCGGATATATCAGACCTGAGAATTACAAGCCAAGCTGGCTAAAGAACAGACTTGATAAAGATAAGGCGAAAGCTGGTTCTAAGTCATCTATTCCCAACCAGTCCAGGCGTGGTTATAAGAAGGTCAAATCTGTGTGGGTAAAGGTTTAGCCCCAACGAGATCCGAATGGTACACATACTAAGCCAAAACTCAACAAATCTCACAACATTTCTGCACGTACCCTTATGGACTCACATACTGGGAAGACTATTAAAGTAATTCAAGTATGGGTCCCCAAAAGGGGTAATCCGATCTGGACCCAAGTAAAATTGGGTACCGAAATTTGTTTTCGTTTTTGCAGGATAACAGGTCCAAAGCTGAAGAAGAATATATCATCTGGTATCTGGATAGTGACTGTTCACGACATATGACTGGAAACCCAAAGCTGCTATCAAATGTGACACCTCAAAAAGGAGCAAAAATCGTTTTTGGCAATAACTCTCATGGTAACACTGTGGGTAAGGGTAAGCTTACCCATGGTAACATTTCCATATCTGATATTTTAGTTGTTGAGAATTTGTGCTATAATTTAATTAGTATAAGTCAGTTGTGTGACAAGGGTTACACAGTTAGCTTCCAAAAGCAAACATGCACAGTTCAGAATCCAGATGGTCTGAGTGTATTGGTAGGAAAAAGATCGGGGAATACCTACATTATCAATTGGTCAGAGCAGATGGGATCTGAACAGATTTGCCTAGCAGCTGACTCTTCCAAGAGCTGGCTGTGGCACCAGAGAATGAACCATCTGAACTTTAAAACTCTTGTCAAATTGAGTAAGCTTGAATTGGTTTCTGGTATGCCCAAAATAAATTTTTCTAAGGACAAGATTTGTGCAACATGTCAACCGGGTAAGCAGATTCGATCTACTTTCAAAAAGAAAAATGGTCAAAGTTCTTCCCGAAGCTTAGAGCTTTTGCATATGGATCTTTTTGGTCCAATACCCATAACCAGCTTAGGGGGAACGAATTACACCCTTTTAGTTGTTGATGATTTTACAAAATTTACATGGGTGTTGTCAGGCCCCGTGCTAAATACTAACAATTAACACATAATAAGCGCATAAACATGGAAGCTTAAAATCAGGGCTTAAAAATTTTTCGAAATACAATGGGCCTGAACACAAATCATACATTCAAAATATCAATAATCAAAATATGAGTTGACTCAAACTCATACTCAACAGGTAACAACATAATATCCAATCAAATATAGATCCCCAATACATGATAACACGGGGCATCCCCCGGCTCAATACATATCATACATATATAACTAGGACTCAAGGATGCGGGGATCTACCAGCTGAACTTCCACTCTGTCCAGCTTGGTTACCTGTATTACTTGCAAGTGGGCAACACAGACCCAAACAAAACAAAAGCAGGAAACAAGTACGAGGTCAAGCCTCAGTACGAAGAGCTATCAAACAGCTACGCATGCAACATGCTAACAATCAATGCTATGAAATGCATGTGGCTGTCAAAGGAAATCGGTCAACTAGTCCAGTCTATCAACCGGCAAAACATAGCAAGTAGCCTCAATACCACGGTCTATCAACCGGGAAATCATCGGGGCCCGTCAGCCCATCACAGCTCGGCGGTAGACACTCATATCCAGTAGTCACCGCTCCGATGATAGCGTTGGACTGGTTCACAACACATCTGTTGATCAGCTCCACGTGGCTTGGGTCATCAATCAAATCTGTCAAGGCCCAATATATATGCATGAATGCCAAACAATATCAATGCTCAATGCATACAAATCATAATACGTGAAAACAGAATATCGAGTTCAATCAATTCAACAACTGTTCCACGTAAACACATAACAGTAACACCACACATTCCACAACATCGATTCAGTCATGTTCACGCTCAATCTGAAAGTGCTGCTCAATCGTACATTTCTTCCTCAAATTACCTAACAGATTTCTCCTGGTTCAATTCACGCAGCAGGAACTTCCTGGAAGCTGAAATCTGTACAACATAGCTAATATCTTAGCTCAATTCAGCTACACAATCACGCTAATCCTACGGCCAGAAGCATACTTCAATCCTACACTTCTACGCAGGCATTAACTACTAAAAACCGAGCTCAAACTACAAGAAATGCTCACCCAAAAGCTCAAAAGAAACAACGGCAGAATCTGCCCAACGAAACTAGCAACTCACGAACGAGCAGGGCCTACGGGATTTCTCAACTCGTTGCTCCTAGCTTCCAAACTAGTATCAATGGGAAGAACAAGTCTCAAGGAGTCCAGCACCACCAAGAACGTCAAAAACAGAGGCTGGAATCGACGGAAAATGGCGATAGAAAAAGACGGTGAACAGCTATTTCGAGGGTTTGGAAAAGAGGAGATAAGGAATGTCTGATTCTCAAATAATCCTAAGTGTCGAACGACACTTTCATTTATAATCTCCCAAATCCAACGTCTGCTGATCATCAAATCAGTCGACAAGACCAGCAGGTATCGACCAGCAGATACCTTCCTTTCCCTTCGTTAAAAACCAGCAGAAGCAACCAAATGCTGTATGCGAAACTACAATCGCGAAACGACACCGTTCCAACTAAACAAAACGACGCCGCAGCGCTAAACCAGCAGACAGCAGATCTCTTCAAAACAACCAACGACTGGTTCCAGCTGCAACATCCAAAACGCAGCGTTTTAACAAGACCAGCAGGTATCGACCAGCAGATACCTTCCTTTCCCTTCGTTAAAAACCAGCAGAAGCAACCAAATGCTGTATGCGAAACTACAATCTCGAAACGACACCGTTCCAACTAAACAAAACGACGCCGCAGCGCTAAACCAGCAGACAGCAGATCTCTTCAAAACAACCAACGACTGGTTCCAGCTGCAACATCCAAAACGCAGCGTTTTAACTTAATCAAACGACGTCGCCGCGCCTACACAAACAAATCCAGTCGATGCACTTACAAAACCAGCAGGTGCACAAGGAAAACTCTAGCAGCTGGTTACCACGTGCGTAATAGACGCTTCACAAAACGACGACGCATGCAAACACCAGCAGTTGCATGTGGGAAACTCCTACTGCTGGTTTCTCACTATGACGGAAGGCACACGCAAGCGTTACTATCAGCAGCTGGTCACTCCTATCTAACACAACTGCTGAATCCCCTAGTCAACACTCAAAAACGTTGACCAACACGTGTCGCTTCCTCAATCATTCTCGCGCCAAAAGAAATATCGGCCAGCAGCAACCCTTCGAAACGAACTAAAACCAGCATATGCAACGAGTCATGCCTACTTCACCCTACCGATGCCAACACCAGCAGGTAGCTACAGTGCCTTTGACCAGCGTTGACTTCACCAAAATTTGATGCGACTGAATTCCCAAAATAATACAACTTCCGAATCAGCAGGAAACCAGATTTCTTTCGCATTATCCTCTAAAAACACGTGATTAATACCAAATCAAATCAATTAATCACTAATCTAAATTCTCAATCCTCACATTCTCCCCACCTTAAGAGATTTCGTCCTCGAAATCAAAGGCAATCTCAGGGAAGAAAAACAATCAATCATGCAATTCAACACCAGCAGCTACTCAAATTCAAAGCTAAAACCAGAATTTTACCTGGAAATGTTGCACGATCAGTGCTCAAACAGATGAGGCCAATCTTGCCGCATCTTTTCCTCAACCTCCCAGGTCGCTTCTTCTCGGCCATGCTTGCTCCATTGGACCATCACCAACGGAATTATTTTTTTCTCAGCTGCTTCTCCTTCCTATCCAAGCTCTGCACCGGATATTCGACATAACTTAAGGCAGAATCCAGCTCAACTTCGTCAGTTCTCAAAACATGGGACGGATCCGGCTCATATTTTCACAACATTGACACATGAAACACGTCATGCATCGTGGCTAACTCCTCGGGCAGCCTCAGTCTATAAGCCAATTGTCCAATCCGCTCGATAATCTCAAAGGGACCAACGAATCTGGGAGCCAATTTGCCTTTAAATCTGAATCTCATCACGCTCTTGAAAGGAGAAATCTTGAGAAACACACGATCGCCAACCTCAAACTCTAACGGTCGACGTCTTCTATTAGCATAGCTAGAGAAACGGTCTTGGGAAGCTTTCATTCTACTCCGAATCAAGTCAATTTGATCCTTCATGTGCTGAACAAACTCCGGTGTAAAAAGCTGTCTCTCGCCAACTTCTTCCCAACAAATCGGGGATCTGCACTTTCGACCATACAATGCCTCAAACGGAGCCATTCCGATAGTGACTTGGTAGCTGTTGTTATACGAAAACTCCACCAAGGAAAGCGAATCCTGCCAGCCACCGCTGAAATCCATCACTACTGCTCGCAGCATATCCTCTAAAGTCTGCATAGTCCGCTCAGACTGTCCGTCTGTCTGTGGGTGATAGGCTGTGCTCATCGCCAATCTCGAACCCATTGCTGCTTGCAGACTCTTCCAAAAGTGAGAAGTGAACCTCGGATCTCTGTCAGACACTATAGAAACCGGAACTCCATGCAATCTAACCACATGGTCGATGTACAATTTCGCCATCTTTTTCATCGAACACCTCACATCATAGGGTATGAAATGGGCTGACTTCGAGAGTCTATCAATCACAACCCAGATCGCATCGCATCCCCTAGTCGATCGAGGTAGATGAGTCATGAAATCCATGGCGATGTGCTCCCAATTCCATTGGGGCACCTCTAAACTCTGGAGCAATCCACCAGGTCTCATTCTCTCAGCCTTGACCTGCTGGCAATTCAGACATCTAGCAACAAAAGCAGAAATGTCGCTCTTCATACCTGCCCACCAGTAGTGAGACTTCAAGGCATGGTACATTTTTCGCTCGCCTGGATGCACACTGTACCGACTACAATGTGCTTCATTCATGAGGGTCTCCTTCAAATCAATCAGGTTCGGAACTACTAATCTCCCTCTGAACCTCAAACAACCATCAGAAGCAACACAGAAATCATCAGACTGACCTGACTGCGCCTTAATCCTCAACTCATGGATATAGGGGTCGGTCCTCTGTGCCTCCCTGATGTTCATCACAATCTGCGGTTCCACCTGAAGAGAAGAAACGAAGAAATACTGATCACCCGGCTGGAATCGCCAACCAGACGTACTCAACTCCTCATGAAATTTCGAAATACTCAAGGATGCTAACATATCAGGCTGGGTCTTTCTGCTCAAAGCGTCAGCTACTAAGTTCACGCGCCCAGGCTGATATTGAATCTCACAATCGAAGTCCTTAAGCAATTCCATCCAGCGTCGCTGCCTCATGTTCAAATCTGACTGCGTGAATATATATTTCAGGCTCTTGTGATCGGTGTACACCACAAATTCTTCACCATAGAGATAATGCCGCCAAATCTTCAAGGCAAACACTATCGCAGCCAACTCCAAATCATGAACCGGGTACCTCGTCTCGTGAGGCTTCAGCTGTCGAGACGCATACGCAATCATGTACCCGTTCTGCATCAGAACACACCCTAAACCATTCAGAGAAGCATCGGAGCACACCACAAAACCTCCAGATCCAGACGGTAGGGCCAAGACAGGAGCAGTAGTCAACTTCTCCTTCAGCGTCTGAAAACTGTACTCGCACTCATCAGTCCATACAAATCTCTTATCTTTCTGAGTCAAATGCGTCATAGGCCTGGCTATCGAAGAAAACTTCTCAATGAAACGCCTATAGTAGCCGGCCAACCCCAAGAAACTACGGATCTCTGAAACGTTTCGAGGTCTCTCCCAGTTAAGCACTGCTTAGACCTTGCTCGGATCTACAGAAATCCCTTGTGCTGAAATCACGTGACCCAAAAAGATAATCCTGTCGAGCCAAAACTCGCACTTTCTGAATTTGGCATAGAGCTGCGAGTCTCTCAATCTCTGCAATACTAGTCTCAGATGCTCCTTATGCTCTCTCTTGCTCCTCGAGTACACCAAGATGTCATCTATGAAGACGATTACGAACCGATCGATATACTCGCTGAAGACGCGATTCCTCAAATCCATAAAGACAGCGGGGGCATTCGTCAATCCAAACGGCATGACAAGAAACTCAAAATGCCCATATCGAGTCCGAAAGGCTGTCTTTGCCACATCAGCGTCTCTAATTCGCAACTGGTGATAACCAGAGCGCAAGTCAATCTTCGAGTAAACAACCGATCCCTGCAACTGATCGAACAAGTCATCAATCCTCGACAAAGGATACTTGTTATTCACCGTTGCTTTATTCAACTGTCTGAAGTCCACACACCTCCTCATAGTGCCATATTTCTTTTTCACGAAAAGAATCGGAGCTCCCCAAGGCGACATGCTCGGTCTGATGAAGCCTTTCTCCAAGAGATCACTCAACTGCTCATTCAGCTCTTTCAACTCTGCGGGGGCCAATCGGTAAGGAGCTCTAGAAATTGGGGCGGTACCGGGAACCAACTCGATACTGAAGTCGATCTCATGTCGAGGAGGGAATCCAGGAATCTCATCTGGAAACACGTCGGGAAACTCTCGAACGACGGGGATATCGCGCAACTCTAATCGCTGCTCCTGGGAACTATCAAGTGCGTAGATCATGAATCCTGCATTACCTAGCGATAGCAGGCTAAACATCTCCATAGCGGACACTAGGGGAATCTTCGACCTCGAATCTGTGCCGTAGAAATCCCACCTATCATCCGTATCAGGGCGAAATCTTACCACACCATGGAAGCAATCAACGGTAGCCTTATAGCTAGATAATACGTCCATTCCCAAAATACAGTCGAAATCTCTAATCCCCAAAACAATCAAATTGGTCACCAAAACATGCTCATCAAACCTAATCAGACAATCTACTATTACCTCTCGAGACCACATATTCACACCAGCAGGAGTAGACACAGAAACAACATCACACAGTGGGGAAGAACTCAACCCACGCTCAAACACAAACATCTCAGATATAAAAGAGTGTGATGCACCAGTGTCAAACAAGACTCTCGCAGGATAATCATATATAGAGCATGTACCTCTAATCACCATGCCCGGCGTCTCCTCAGCCTGATCCATCGTCAAGGCGTTCGCCTGCGCCTGCTGGGGAATCTGAAACGGGGGTCGGGAAGGTCCTCCAAAACGAGACGGCTCACGAGGCTGAAAACCAGATCGCTGGGACTGCACAAAAGGCTGATGTCGCTGAGAAGAACCACCAGTGGAACCCTGCTGCGACTGACCAGTAGATCGCCCTCCAATCGAAGGACACGCTCTAGTGAAATGTCCCGGTTGACCACAAAGATGGCAGAGTCCTCTAACTCCACGACACTGCGAAGCCTCATGTCTCCCTCCGCACTGACTACAAAATCCACCGCCAGAACCACTACCTGAACCACTGCCAGAACCAGAGCTCACGGAACCAGAGGAACTCGAATGGCCCTTCTTCTTGAATTGCTTCCCTCGAGGTCGGAACTGCTGGCGACTCGACTGCTGTGACCCCTGAGGAGATTGATACGACTGCGACACCACCTGAGCTGGCTGAGAAGCACGCGCGGTCGTCTGATGCACTGGAGCCTCGGTATCCATCAAACTCTCCTCAATATCAACCGCATTGTTCACAGCTTCCATGAAGGTCGCCGGGGACCCAGACAGCACCATCCGATAAAGATCAGGTCTCAATCCTTTCAAGAACTTGTTCCTCTTCGTTCGCTCTTGGTTTTCCACAGCTGGCATGTACACTAGAAGTGCAGAAAACCGCCTCGCATACTCGGCCACACGCATGTCACCCTGCTTCAGGTTATCAAACTCATGCTCTCGGCTGGTGTAATAGGACTCTGGAGTGTATTCCTGTCGAAAGGCCTCACAGAAACCATCCCAGGTGAGTATCGTCCCACTATCTCGAAGCATCCTAGAAGTGCCTTTCCACCAGCGCTGCGCATCATCCCGCAACTGCAGCACTACCAACTTCAGTCTCTTTTCCGGAGCGTACTCCAAGGTATCAAATAGATCCTCCATCTGAACAAGCCATGCCTCGGCCCTAGCACCACCCTCAGTACCGGCAAACGTCGGTGGGTTCGTCCGCTGAAATCGGGCTAAGACCAACTCCATTCCACCTATCTGCCTAGTGACGTCCTCAACCTGAGCGTCGTCATCACTACCTGCTCTAGATCCCTCCACGGAACGTCTAGTCCTCCTACCTCCTTCTCGTCTCGGCGGCATCTAAACAAGCCTAGAGGTAAGATCTCACAGCAGATAGAATAACAAGACAGATAATAGATCACATAAGTCACAGAGGCAATCAAAATCAAATAAAAACTCTGTGCCTAGACTCGAGTGTGATCAAAAGAAATCGAGCTCCAGTTTAAGCTCTGATACCAAAAATGTCAGGCTCCGTGCTAAATACTATCAATTAACACATAATAGAAATAAACACGGAAGCTTAAAATCAGGGCTTAAAAATTTTTCGAAATACAATGGGCCTGAACACAAATCATACATTCAAAATATCAATAATCAAAATATGAGTTGACTCAAACTCATACTCAACAGGTAACAACATAATATCCAATCAAATATAGATCCCCAATACATGATAACACGGGGCATCCCCCGGCTCAATACATATCATACATATATAACTGGGACTCAAGGATGCGGGGATCTACCAGCTGAAATTCCACTCTGTCCAGCTTGGTTACCTGTATTACCTGTAAGTGGGCAACACAGACCCAAACAAAACAAAAGCAGGAAACAAGTACGAGGTCAAGCCTCAGTACGAAGAGCTATCAAACAGCTACGCCTGCAACATGCTGACAATCAATGCTATGAAATGCATGTGGCTGTCAAAGGAAATCGGTCAACTAGTCCAGTCTATCAACCGGCAAAACATAGCAAGTAGCCTCAATACCACGGTCTATCAACCGGGAAATCATCGGTCCGTGATCATCGGGGCCCGTCAGCCCATCACAGCTCGGCGGTAGACACTCATATCCAGTAGTCACCGCTCCGATGATAGCGTTGGACTGGTGCACAACACATCTGTTGATCAGCTCCAACGTGGCTTGGGTCATCAATCAAATCTGTCAAGGCCCAATATGTATGCATGTATGCCAAACAATATCAATGCTCAATGCATACAAATCATAATACGTGAAAACAGAATATCGAGTTCAATCAATTCAACAACTGTTCCACGTAAACACATAACAGTAACACCACACATTCCACAACATCGATTCAGTCATGTTCACGCTCAAGCTGAAAGTGCTGCTCAATCGTACCTTTCTTCCACAAATTACCTAACAGATTTCTCCTGGTTCAATTCACGCAGCAGGAACTTCCTGGAAGCTGAAATCTGTTACAACATAGCTAATATCTTAGCTCAATTCAGCTACACAATCACGCTAATCCTACGGCCAGAAGCATACTTCAATCCTACACTTCTACGCAGGCATTAACTACTAAAAATCGAGCTCAAACTACAAGAAATGCTCACCCAAAAGCTCAAAAGAAACAACGGCAGAATCTGCTCAACGAAACCAGCAACTCACGAACGAGCAGGGCCTATGGGATTTCTCAACTCGTTGCTCCTAGCTTCCAAACTAGTATCAATGGGAAGAGCAAGTCTCAAGGAGTCCAGCGCCACCAAGAACGTCAAAAACTGAGGCTGGAATCGACGGGAAATGGCGATAGAAAAAGACGGTGAACAGTAGCTATTTCGAGGATTTGGAAAGAGGAGATAAGGAATGTCTGATTCTCAAATAATCCTAAGTGCGAACGACACTT
>KV000934.1:72258-91933 GCA_001598015.1 Dorcoceras hygrometricum | reverse complement strand
CTACTGCTGGTTTCTCACTAAGACGCAAGGCACACGCAAGCGTTACTATCAGCAGCTGGTCACTCCTATCTAACACAACTGCTGAATCCCCTAGTCAACACTCAAAAACGTTGACCAACACGTGTCGCTTCCTCAATCATTCTCGTGCCAAAAGCAATATCGGCCAGCAGCAACCCTTCGAAACGAACTAAAACCAGCAGATGCAACGCGTCACGCCTACTTCACCCTACCGATGCCAACACCAGCAGGTAGCTACAGTGCCGTTGACCAGCGTTGACTTCACCAAAATTTGCTGCGACTGAATTCCCAAAATAATACAACTTCCGAATGAGCAGGAAACCAGATTTCTTTCGCATTATCCTCTAAAAACACGTGATTAATCCCAAATCAAATCAATTAATCACTAATCTAAATTCTCAATCCTCACAGATGTTGTTTTTAAAATCAAAATCTGAAACTGCTGACCAGCTGATTAAGCTTTTGAAACGTTTGCAAAATGACAAATCTTGTACAGTCAACCGGATAAGATCTGATAGAGGAACAGAGTTTTTAAATCTTAAGCTATCATCTTATCTGGAAGACATTGGGATAAAGCATGAGCTTTCTGCATCTAGAACTCCTCAGCAAAACGGGTTAGCTGAGAGGAGAAATCGCACATTAAAAGAAGCTGCTAGATCTATGATTGTTTATTCCGACATTTCTCAAAAATTCTAGGCAGAATCAGTTAACACAGCTTGCTACAATCAGAACAAATCTATGATAACAAGACCCACAGAGTTATCCATATGAGATCTGGAGTGGCAAGAAACCTGATATATCTTATTTCAGGGTGTTTGGGTGCAGATGTTTCATTCATAATAACGGTAAAAAGCACCTAACAGCTTTCGATGCCAAATCTGATGCAGGATTGTTTCTAGGATATTCAGCTGTGAGCAAGGCCTACAGAGTGTTCAACAATCAAAGTCTGACGGTCGAAGAATCAGCATATGTGGTGTTCGACGAAAACAGCTTTCGATCCAACTCAGCTGCGAGCTTACATGAGTTATGTTCACGTTTGGAATCAACCAGCCTTGATGAATCAGATGATGACGTGCCACAACAAAGACATCAGCTGATCCCCAACCAGATCTGGTCACACCACTGTCAGATGATGACGTGCCACAACAAAGACATCAGCTGTTCCTCAACCAGATCTGGACACACCACGCGATAACATTCAATCAGATCTGACAGGTAATCCAATATTCATTGATTTTACTAACGTTGATCCTGAACAGGAACAGATCTCGACAAGTGTGCCAACTGCTGGAGACCGACCAATCAATACTCAAGATAGTGCACAAGCAGATTCTACAGTACATCGATCCACATCTGACGCACTAGATGCTAGCACATCTCATCAATTGGTGTCCGGCTCAAATCTGGAACAAGGATCTTATCAAGTGGTATCAGAAGAAGCCAATCAAACAAACATCCAAGATGAACAAGGATCAAATCCAATCTGATCATCTTCGGTGGAATAGAAATCATCCACCCGAGCAGATCATAGGTAACATTCACTCTCCTGTTCGCACACGAAGCCAGCTCATGCATGATCACTTTGATTCAGCATTTATATCTCATATAGAACGAAAGCTGATAGAGGAAGCCTTAGCTGACCCAAGCTGGATAGATGCAATGCAAGAAGAACTTAGTCAATTCACAAGAAATGATGTATGGAAACTAGTTCCTAGACCTTCTAACCATTCAGTGATAGGAACTAAATGGGTCTTTAGTAACAAGCTAGATGAAGATGGCGTAGTTGTTAGAAACAAAGCTAGACTGGTAGCTCAAGGATTTAGACAAATGGAAGGCATAGATTTTGATGAGACCTTTGCATCAGTAGCTAGATTAGAAGCCATTCGCATGTTTCTTGCATATGCTGCTTATAAAGACTTCAAAGTCTTTCAAATGGATGTGAAGAGTGCCTTTATTAATGGCATCTTAACAGAGGAAGTGTATGTTGCACAACCTCCTGGCTTCGTAAATCATACTTATCCAGATCATGTTTACAAACTGGATAAAGCTCTATATGGGTTGAAGCAAGCACCCAGAGCTTGGTATGATACACTTTCAAAATTTCTTATCGAGCATGATTTCACAATAGGCACTGTCAATAAGACTTTGTTTAAATATGTCAAATATGATCATATCTTGCTGGTACAGATATATGTTGATGATATTATTTTTGGGTCAACTAACCCCAAATTATGCCATAAATTCTAAGTTGATCCAGGACAAGTTCGAGATGAGCATGATGGGCGAATCGATGTTCTTTCTGGGATTACAAGTGAGACAGCTTGAAAATGGAATCTTCATTAATCAAGCAAAATACATGAAAGAAATACTGAAGCATGGACAACTGTTCAGCAGCTGCGACCTCGATGAGTGCCTCTATCAAGTTAGATAAAGATGAAGCTGGAACTGCCATAGAGGTATCTCTGTATCGCGGAATAATTGGCTCTTTGCTTTAACTAACTGCTAGCAGACCAGACATCATGTTTGCTATCTGTATGTGTGATAGATTTCAAGCAGAGCCTAAACAATCGCATTACATAGCTGTAAAGCGGATTTTAAAATATTTAAAAGGAACTTCCAATGTGGGTCTTTGGTATCCCAAAGACTCAAGCTTTCAACTAATCGATTATAGTGATGCAGACTACGCAGGATGCAGGATTGATCGGCGTAGCACAAGTGGGACTTGTCAATTCTTAGGAGATCGATTGATTTCCTGGTTCAGTAAGAAGCAGACCTCAATTGCCACGTCCTCAGCTGAGAAGAGTACCTCGCGGCTGGAAGCTGCTGTGCTCAGATCTTATGGATTCAACACCAGCTTAAGGATTACGCCATTGATGCTTCTGAAGCGCCTATTCTCTGCGACAATACCAGTCCATCGCGATTACTCAAAATCCTGTGATGCACTCTAGAACAAAGCATATTGACATCAGGCATCACTTCATAAGAGATCATGTGCTCAAGAAGGACGTCCGGCTGGAGTATGTGTCGACTGAGCAGAAAGTAGCTGACATCTTCACAAAGCCTCTACCAGATGCTAAGTTTTCTTATTCCGAAATATTCTTGGTCTCTTAGAGCTGCTTTGATTTGTCCTTGCGCTAACATATTGCAGGTTGAATAGCGGTTGTTTACTTCAGATCTGAGACTACTGTTCAGGGGGAACATGGATTCTCAGATCTGGTAAACTTTCGGACTTGGGAGGAACCATCGGTGACCAGATCTGATGATATAGTAGTTGAGGACACTGAGCGCTCGATTGCTGTCAATGATGAGGATGATAATCTTGATGGAGATGAAAATGAAATTGCTAGGAAAATAGAATATTTTAATGCATTGAAACAGTTTCTTAAAGAGCCTTTGAGATCTGGGGAGGATGACGACATGTCTGGGTCTAAGCAACCAAGTAAGATAATTGAGAGTCGAAGTGATGTTTCAGCTACAACCGAGTATTTTGTAGAAGAACCTCTGGATACGGAGAAGGATCACGGGAAATAAATAGAGGCCGTAGCAACAACCGTTGAGGGAAAGACGCTTGATGACGAGTCTATGCCCATTGATGATCTTTTGGCAACAATTTCAGAGGACTCAATGTTACCTTCCGTTACAGCTACCGAGATTACCAGAATTCAGTTTGAATATCATTGAGATCAGGGGAGTCCAGGAAGGGGACTGGTACAAGGGTCTTCCTAAGATTCTTGCTGATGCCAAGGGGAAGGCACCTTAAGGAGATAGATACAATAAGAGGGCATCCGGCCCGAGAAATTTTTTCCTTGATCTGTGCAGATATCGAATTCCTTGTACAGTTAAGAGCAAAGGTGATAGATGAAGTTGCTAAATTCTTTAATTCTTTTAGTCTTCACAGACTAGCAGTTTTGGGCTCAACTAAGGACATCGCCGCTAAAGAAGAGAGAGTCTTGACTTGGGCTGAAACAGACTCGGTTCAGATAGCTCTTCAGAGGCGAGAGTACATTACTACTAAGTATAGAGAGTTACTGCTCCGCAAATTTTTGGAAGCCAGACGCAAAAATTTTGTATCCGGCCAGCCCCTCACAGCTATTGATCTTCAAGTACTGACTATGCTCTCCGATGTCCATCTTTTTGTATTAGAGGAATTGAAGACGTAGATGCGACAGCACGGTCTAAAGTGGGAACGAGAGAGTAACTCAAGATTTTTTGAAGGAGACAAAAGAGATCGTGGTGCGGTTATTGCCCAATCAAATACGAACTTTAAATCTTCACGCTGGATTCGAACCATGACCTTGCTTAATGGGTCTTGGGTCATCCAAGAAGGAAATGATTTTTGGCAACGCCAACCCAAGCCGGTTGTTTCTCTCACATGGGAGATACCACCTCAACGGCCATTTGCCGATACTCTTCCTCCAATCAGTACATTTTTCAAGCTTCTTCAAAAACACTGGGCTGACGTTTGTTTAGCAGTTGCACAGTTTTCAGCTTCTGGCCATCTACGGATAGTTGGTTCGCATAATTTTTACAGAGATATCATTGCAGTCAGTTCAGTGGTAGATTTAACAGTAGATCCGGCAGATTTTGTTGGAGTTTTTTTCCGAGGTCCAGATGTACAGATGATTACCTCAGATTCGAGTTCTTCTTCTAGTTCAAGCCAACTAGATCTGATCTCTCCGAATGACAGTTTTTCTCAGCGCCATCTGAATACAACTTTGACTTCTCCAAATCTGAGTTTTTCTACTGACTCTCGTTTGCTCTTCACTACCGATGACATTCCTTTGGGTGTTGACCAGATCTTGATGCCTACTGCTGAGGTAACCCCGCATGATTTCACAGAGCCCTTGGCACAGCTCCGAGCTTCAGTCAATCAGATTCAACTAGAGCGTGTGCAGCAAAGTGATGATGCAGAAAAGCTCAAGGATGTGCTTCTATTACACATCAGAGGCCTTGAGCAACGGTTTACCGAGATTTTAAACCAACAGGATAGGACCTATCGAGGTCTGTTTGCCCATGTTCGACAAGAAGTTCAGCTTCAAAAGGCCGCCCTGTCCCTTGAGATTCTGGAATCTCGATAAAAGCTACAATCTCAGCAGGTTGCTTTGTCTCAGGACTATGATAATAAATTGAAGACGGTCCAAGACCAGCAAGCTGCCCTTTCCCATGATCTAATGGAATTCCATGTGCAAGCACAGGAAAACTATAATTACCTCACCTCGCAGCTGTCGGAACTTGTTGATTATATCAATAGAGGTGGTGATGCCAAAAAGGGGGAAGGAAGTAGCAGCCGAGGTCCGCAGCCTCCTCCAGATGACACGTCCAGACCTGGTTCTGGAGACAATAGTAGAGGCAGAGACAATAGGAGTGAACCCGCTAGGAAATGAGGTGGTGGTGGTTCTCATAGAAGGGAGTGGAGATTTTGGATTGGAGGAAACTAATTATTGGTTAGATCTGGACAATTGCATCTTTTAACAGTTCTTCATTTCTTTGTACAAATCTTTTGTACTTTGCTTCGTATTGAATATATAGCAGACTTGAAGCAATTTATTTATGTCTCTCTTTAGTCAAAGGCTGCTAAGTTTTGTCATCACCAAAAAGGAGGAAATTGTTAAGATAAAATTTATAAGTTTTGGTGATAACAAAAACAAGACTAAGAACTGAACCCTAAGTATTCGCACTGAAGAGAAGGAAACAAATCAGATCTGGACAGTCAGCTATCGTGGTTAACAGTAAAGTATTTTCAGATCCGAAAGCTTTGGGAACATGGTACTCAGATTTCAGTTATCGGGTTGAAGGTTTTCGAATCAGAGCCTATCAAATTTAAGTATTCGGGTTATTTCACTTATCGGGTCAGGATTTCAGATTTGAATCAGAGGCTAGAGTAACAGATCCGGGTATGTATGCTCAGATGTTATATTTCAGATCCGAGCCTTTGGGATGTTATCAGTAGCGGACTCAGATGTGAACAGACTCCGCACAGGGTTTTCAGATTTCAGATTGATAATGTTTCAGTTTTACGAGAAGAGTACAATTTTCAGATATGACAGAGCATTGAATTATCTTCGAGATATACAGTACTCAAGCTCTCAATTTCTAGGAATATTCAACCGTCAAAATATTCAAAGTCCCAGTTGTAAAATCTCGAAGAACATTCTTTTGTTCTTAATTGAATTATCTTTGAGATATACAGTACTCAAAATATCATATTCATTGTATTATCTAGTTCGAGTCTGTAACAAACGTGCTACGTTAAGCCGTTTGACAAAATTACATTCGATTGTAAACTGCAGTGTTGTCTGCAAGTAGTTGGTGTTGCTAGGAGTTCACTTGGAGCGAGGGTCAGTGATTGGGTTTATTCAGAGGCTGTGGACATCAAATCTTCTAGTGGAACCTTCCTACAAAGGAAGAAGGGGAGACGTAGGATTTGATATCCGAACTTCCATAAACAAACTCTTGATCCTTGCACTTTTACTTTGTGCATCGCATTTATTTACATTCATATTGTTCACTGTTTAATTGACTTCTTTCCGCACAATATTTGTTAGTCAAGAAAACAGATTTGAACTGAGATCCTCAGATCTGGTAACTCGGATCTGAGTTAAGCGAGGCACTTGTAAAATCATTTTAACGGTTTCGAAAAATAAAAATCCAAGGAGTTCAATCAAACCCCCCCTTCTGAACTCCTAGGTGAATATTCGATCCTATTTGATCCTATCATACTAGATATTTTTTAGGTAAATGAGTTTACCTAGTAACACATGCGATGTCACTATTTGATCTCCAAGATGTATGCATGGTTATTGGATCTCTAGCGACTCTCGATTTACCAATGATCGTTGATTTGATCGGGATATTTGAGTTGAAAGGACCGTACTGTACGCTAACCATGACCGATTGGTTCTTGCAGGAACTATCAGTGATACCTAGGGGATCATGGGGCGATGTTGCTAGATGCTTTACCCTGATTCGATGGGTAAGTCCAAAAATGTGTTTTCGGAGTCACAAATATTGTGAGCCCACGGTTAGTTGTATCCCTGAACCATTGAGGTTCACACAAGTATTGGTTTCCCAATTCCCGTACGGATATGATACTCAAAGTGTTGAGTATAGTAGGAGGAAGGTTGGGAGTATGACTTCCTAAAAGTAGCTAAGGAGTAGGACTTCCATATTTAGCTAATGAGAGTAAACATGTCATATATAGATTTAGCCGAAAATTTGATTTTGCATCATAATGATCAGTTTTGTAAACTGAGCACATCGATGATATCTGATCATCGATCGAGATTATGATGAGACCACAATCGAGGGAGTCGAAGCGAATGTTCACAGTTTGAGTTGAATCGAATGTTCACTGTTTGAGTTGGACCGAATGTTCACTTTTTGAGTTGGACCGAATGTTCACTGTTTTGTTCAAATCAAACTCTATCCCTCAATCTATAGATATGGCAATGAGGAGACACTTTCAATAGTGAGAAAGAAAAATACCAAAAGCTATTCAGCAAACTCCTCCCCTCTCCCTTCTTCCCTCGTCGTCGCAGCCTCCGCCCGCCGCCACCGTCGGAATTTGTTCCGAACATCTCGGCGAGGAGATTCTATCTGTGAAATTTTCATCGGTTTTCTAGTGCAAACCGGCGAAGGAGTTGAGATTCTGGTCGTGGACCAGATTAGGCGTCGATCCAGCCGTTCAACCATTGAAGTTCCAATTCCCTCGTGGAATTGGTCGGAACCAGGCACCTAGACGACATCAAGGACCTTCTTAACATTCTATTAATGTTCTTAATATTGTATAGGCGTATTGACCGTTCCCGGGCTCCAATTTTTAAATTTTTCCGTTGTGCCCCCTGGAGCGGGATCCAGATCCGCCGCTGCGCCAACATTTTTGAGAGCCGAGGTATGAGTAACCGAAACCCTATCACCTTCGACCAACCAACGTTTTTCCCGATTGTCGGAGATCGCCTACTCTGTTTTGAGCATGGTTGGTACCATTTGACTCCTCAATCCAAGCCCGTCATTTCCTGACCATTATCGCATCCTGAGGTGGCCAGAGGATGGAGATCGATGACAGTTTAGGCGTACGGATTTTTATAGTTTTCGACCGTTTGGATCCACCTTTTTTTTGTGAGTTTTATCTCTTCTCCTTGAATTTTTTTTTGAGACTAAAATAATTAAATTCGATGTTGATTTGAGCAGGTTTTGAGCTCTTTAGTTTTCAGCCAGTTCAGGCAAAATTTTCTGATAATTTCGCTTTTGTTTTTGAGATATTGAAGTCGGTTTTGGGTGATTTTTGGATTTTAGGATATCCCTAGGTCACAACTGGTGATTTCTCATCATTTTGGTAAATTTTGGAACTTTCCGGCCGCCGGTCGCTGCTGTTAGTTGCCGCCAGTGTGTAGTCTATTTTCGGCGCCTTTGTTGGTTTGAGGTATTTGGTCAAATACTTTGAGGCATGGATGAGTGCGTATTTACAGCTTTCATAGACTTGAAATATATGCTATGTGTTCCTGAATTCTATGTGCGATTGGCTGTTCATATTGGTTAATTATGTGGATGCATTTTTATATCATGGCATTGAGCATATGCATTCGTGTTGAGCCTTGATTCCTTTGGTAGATGTGAGGACTAGAAATTAGTTAACGTTGATTTAATTAGTTAATTAGATCTGGGCTGGGATTAGCTAATGGAAACGTTAACCATCGGGTTTTCAGATTTGAAGGAATTGGTTTTTCTGATGGTGATTTCGGATTTTCAGATTTGGTATAGGTCATCTCAGATTTGAGTAAGATATGAGTGTCCAGATCTGTTCCTCGCGTGTTTGAGTGAGTTGTCACGAGCGGGAAGCAGAACGATGTCGTTTTGGATTACCCGGGTATACGCGGGTGGAGTATGGTTGATACGATGTCGTTTTGGGTGCTAGTCAGATCTGGTGTTGCGAAAGGAAACAGATTTTGTTAGCGAAGAGAAGTCAAGTGTTGGTCAACAGTATCCGGTTCGTGAATGTAGACCTGTACGGTTCAGAGTTGTTCAGATTTGGATGAGTGTTAGCGGGTATGAGTGCATGAGATCTGTTTTAGATTGGGTGGCCATGCGACGTCATTTAGCGTTAGTGAACAGGACCCTTATGCTACGTCTTTTTAATTAGTAGCGCGACGTCGTTTGATGGTTGCGTGCTAGTGTAGTGCAGCGAAGTCGGATCTGAGATAGCGGAGCCAGATTTGAGGTAGCGCTAAGATCTGAATAATGCTAAGATCTGAATTTGTCGGTGATTGACTTTCACTGTGGCTTTGACTTGGGGATTTAAATATAAGTGTCGATCAACACTTAGTCATTTTTCGAGCTATATATTTTCTTTTCTTCTTCCCCGATAACACTTGATTAGTACTATTCATATGAACCCTATTTCTCCGACTGCCGTCGATGTATGCCGTCGTTTGGAGCAAGATTGGTGGCGCTGAGCTCGTCTCTTCAAGATCTTTCGATTGATGCCAGTTTGGAGCTTTGGATCGACGTGTAGAGAGGTTGTGAAGTTGTTGCAGAGTTCGACATTTTCGCGAGTTGAGGCTGATAGTTCCTTCGTTCAGATTTGAGCTTTCAAGTAAGTGATTCCTCTCTTTGTGAGCTTCGTTAGAGCTGTTTGAGCCTGCATTGAGTATTTGTGGTTGGTCTGGGTTTCTTGACCGTAGACAGTAGGCTTATTGAGCTTAGATAAGGGCTGATTGCTAGATACCTTGTACAGATTTGAGCTTCTAGGCAGCAGACCTGAGCTAGTTGCTGGTGCCCTGAATTTGTAAGATCTGTTGAGGTATTAGCTACTGATATTTGAAAGGTATGAATTGAGCTTATTTAAACAGCTTTGGACATAAGCATGTGAATATTCCAGCGTGATCTGAATGCTGAAATTTTGATGTCTCGTGAACAGATTTGGCTGACCGTGACTTGATGATTATCTGTCTGTTTTACATATGATTTTATGTATGCCCGTTACCTGATATTGATTGGAATTCATGCTTATATATTGAGCCTGATATTCTATTGATGACCCGAGTCGAGCTAGATTTGTGATCAGTCGACTGAGTTGTCGCGCTTGAAAGGTCCAATGCTATCATCGGGGTGGTGTCCGACTGAGTCGTCGTGCCTGAAGACCACTGAGTTGTGGTAGTCGATGGACCTGAAGATCACGGACCGATGATTTCCATCGGTTGATTGGCTGTTCGTGGTGTAGAGGCTCACTTGAGATTTGCCAGCTGAGTTGTCGGCCTAGATGACCGATGTTCTTTGATAGCCCCATGCATATCATGATGTGAATATTGCATGTTTTATGTATCGCTGTTTTATGAGTGCTCTTCGTACTGAGGTTTGACCTCGTTTCATTTCCATGTTTTTGGGCTGCTTTGGTCTTGGTTGACCTTCGCAGGTTCTTCAGATAACCAGGCTGGACAGAGTGGAGCTTCAGCTGGTTGATCCCCATTTTGATTTGAGTTCCAATGATATTTATGTATTGTTATTGAGCCAGGGGATGTCCTGTGCCTATTTTAATTGGGGATCTGTAGTTGATTGACTACTTGTTGTTTACCTGTTGAGTTTTGAATTTAAATCCTATTTTGATTATGAACTTGTTTTGAAATGATGTTTGGATCAGGCCATATTCGAAAAAATTTTTAGCCATATTTTTAATGCTTCCGCATAAATGTGATTAATTGAGTAATTAATCTGTGATTAGCGCACCGGGCCTGACAGCAGATGTTGACTTGAACTTCGGAGATCTGTTTGTAGTTTCATGGAGTGGGGCCCACGATGAGCCCATTGAGACGGCCCGGGCAGCTCCTGAACTCTCGATGTTGTGGTTATTGCGGTTGGTGTTGTTGAGCAAGCACACTTTCCGTTATTCCATTTAAACAGCCCAGGTAGCTCCCAAACTCTCGATGATATAGCCACTACGATATTGTTGATCGTTTTTCCTTTGGCCTCTGGTCTTGGTAACTGTTATCTTTTGCTACCAAAAACGCATTGCATAACATATATCATATTTCAGTCATACTTTGATTGCAGTTTTATTTTGTTCTCTGTACTAGGGCTTGACCCCATCCCTCTGGGACTGCTTTGGTCGCGTTGGTGACCATTGCAGGCTGTACAAGTGGTTCAGCTGCACCAGGTGGACCGTAAGCTAGTGTAGCCCCTTAGGGAGTCGATCAAATGTCCCAGATATTGTATATTATATATTTCACTTTTACCATGGGATTCAATGTGCATTTGTTAGTTTTTCTTGATGATTTGATGTTTGATTGATACTGTTATCTGGGAGATTTATACTATTATTTCATGGATTTTGTATGAAATGATAGTAGGACTAGCTCTGCATGTGTATGAAGATGTTTTTAAAGGACTTTTATTTCGTTATGTACCTGTGTCAGACTAGTTTCTATATTTCGAGTAATCGCATAATTTAACATTTTGTTTTGTTAGGTCAAAAAGTAAAAACTTTAACCCACTTTTAAGTACTTCCACATTTTATAGTTAATTGCATGTTTAACTCTTGCTTAAGAGTAGCAATCCTGATATTTTGATATCAGAGCTTAAACTGAGATAAGCTCAATATAGATTCTAGTTCACTCGAGTCTAGAAACAGAAATTGTTTTATTGCATGTGTTTGACTACGTGTTTTACCTATTTAAATTGTTGTTTACCTAGAGAATGGCACCTAAGAGGAGAGGTAAACTGAGGAAGCAGGTTGTAGAGGAATCTGGGGCTTAGAACCGTGAGGATGATGTAGTTCAGCCTAGTATTCTTGAGCGTTGACGTGCTAGAAAGGTTGAAGCTGAGGTTGAGCACCTGGCTCACCAAGTTAATGAGATGGAATTAGTCTTGGCTAGAGTTCAAAGGATGAACCTGCCGACTTTCTCAGGTGCTGAGGGAGGTTTGTTAGCCGATGGATGGTTGGAGCATATGGAAGGTCTGTTCGACAGGGGTAAGTATGATGAGGATCAGATATTGAGTTTGGCAACCTTTCAGTTGAGAAATCATGCGCAGAGATGGTGGAAGGGTACTTCCCGAGCTATAGAGAAATGGGTGAAGTGATTTCTTGGGAGAGCTTCTGTTCAGCTTTTCTATAGGAGTATATCCCTGAGTCCTATTATAATGCTAAGGATTACGAGTTTAACCACTTGGTGTAGAGCAGCATGAAAGTGGCGGAATATTCTCGGTAGTTCTCTTCTCTACTCTGTTATGTCCCTCAAATTGCAAGTCAAGAAAGGGCGAAAACGAATAAATTCTTGGAGGGCTTGAGTCTAGATCTCTTCCCTTTGGTATTGGCTGGCTCCTCTACTACTTATGCTGATGTTCTAGTTTTCGACAGTTTCTGGTGAGGCAGTTTCGAGGACTGTATTTTTGGGACAATTTTAGTAGGCATCTGACTACGCAGTGTACTAGAGTACAAGGGGTCTGAAATCTTTGTGGACAGCTGGGAACTACGCACGGGTGTGTCCTTCTGCAAGGAGTCAATGTTCCTCCCCACCACAGCATGGTCAGTCTGGAGGATCGTCCCGGAGGCCACATACTCCTGCTCAGTCTCAGCAGCAGTCATGCTTTTCGCAGCCTCGAGGTCCTTTCTGTAGCGTAGGTTTTCGCAGTTCAGAGGTTCATTTCAATCACAGCTCTCGGGACCTCAGCAAGCTCATGTGCATGCTATGACACAAGAGCAGGCTAGTGATGCAATGGAGGAGTTAATGAAGGTACATGCCATATTTTTTTATTATCCTGCATGACTTTATTTTGACACGGGAGCATCACATTCTTTTCTATCTGATATATTTGTTTGTGACTATGTGATTGATCTATTCAGTTTATGATGTTGTCTGTGTCTAATCGGCGTAAGTTTGGTTTTCACGAGAAATAGTCCTCAACTGTGTGATCAAGTTTGATGAAAAGATTTTAAGGAAAAACTGATTAATCTGGAGATGGGGAATTTTGACTGTATCTTGGGAATCTCTTGTCGAGTTATAGGGCTACAGTCAATTGTTTCCATGATGTGATCAGGTTTAGGTCTCAGTTTGTTGAGAAGTGGGATTTCTATGGTAATGATTCCCGAACAAATATCCCAGTGGTCTCAGCTATGGATATGTTTGTGTTATTGTCACTTGAGAACCCTTGGTTCATGATATATGCTTTAGTTGTGGCGCCCGAACCTAAAGTGGAGAATTATTATATTACCGTTGTCCGAAAGTTTCCTGATGTTTTTCTCAATAAGATTCTAGGTTTTCCTCCGAGAAGGAAAATTGATTTTAGTATTAATTTAATTTCAGGCACTGCCCC
Source organism: Dorcoceras hygrometricum (assembly GCA_001598015.1). Classification (NCBI taxonomy): domain Eukaryota; kingdom Viridiplantae; phylum Streptophyta; class Magnoliopsida; order Lamiales; family Gesneriaceae; genus Dorcoceras; species Dorcoceras hygrometricum. The sequence continues at coordinate 78,610 of KV000934.1, read as the reverse complement.
TATATCGAGAGCACCATATAGGTTAGCACAAGCGGAGTTGAGAGAATTCAAGGATCAATTGTGTGTCTTCTGGAGAAAGGTTTTATTAGACCGAATATTTCGCCTTTTGGGAGCTCTTTTTTTTTCAAGAAGAAATATGGGAAGATGAGGATGTGTATCGATTTTAGGCTTTATTCAGTTAAGAAAAAACATCCTCTTCCACGAATCGATGATCTGTTTGATCAGTTGATGGGTTCAACTGTGTATTCCAAGATTGATCTTTGTTCTAGGTACCATCAGCTCAGAATCCAGGATGAGGATATTTCAAGACAGCCTTTTGGACGAGGTATGGACACTCCGATTCTCCATCAGATCCTTCTTGGCTTAAGATTTCTTCTTCTTCATATATACTTTCATATGATGGAATATCCTCAAATTGGTATACTTGAACAGATTTTGATAGTAAACCACTTCATCGATATCAGGAGTTGGTTCAAAACACTTGATTCCCTTCTTCCCATTTTATAGACAGTTGATGGAGATATGTCCCCTAGTTCCGCATGTCCAACAGTTACAATTTTAAAATTTTCATTTGCCCTTGTCTGGGCTATCCTAAAAGGTTTCTTGTTGGTGTTCGATGCTTGAGAAGAACATATACTTCTTGATTGTCCACTTCTTTGCCCAGATTTCTAGCTTCTGGCCTTTTGTGTTGACCATACAGTCAGTGGTCTCCAAGAGCTTCTTCAACTTCTTGTGTAGGATGGGATCTGAAACTCCTTTTCTTCTGCCTGTAGGACCGAGCGCTTTCCGCTTTACCAAAAGCTGTAGCTGGTGGTACCGGTGCAACTCCAATCTTTTAAATTGTATAGCAACACAAGCACCATGGTTCGATCGCTCTACCTAGCAGGGGCAATTATTGCACTCCAAAAATCCCCCTCCCAATAATTGCACTTCTTGCAATCAATGGGAATCGAACCCGTGACCTTGGATCTGATACCAGGGATCAATATGGATCGAAAAACAGGTCTAGGAGTTCAGAAAGGGGGGGGGGTTGAATGAACTCCTTGGATTTTAATTTTCGAAACCTTTTAAAACAGATTTTACAAGCGCCTTGCTTAACTCGGATCTGTGTTACCAGATCTGAGGTATCTCAGTTTATCTTCTGATTTCTCGACTAACAGTGATGTGCGGAAATAAGCCAAATAACCAGTGAACAATATAAATGTAAATAAATGCGATTAGTAAAAGTATAGAGTTCAGAGATTTGTTTCTGGAAGTTCGGATATCAAATCCTACGTCTCCCCTTCTTCCTTTGCAGGAAGGTTCCACTAGAAGAGTTTGATGCACACAGCTTCTGTCTACACCCAGTCACCGAGCCTCACTCCAAGTGAACTCCTAGCAAACACCAATACACGCAGATACAATACTGATTACAAACAAATTGACTTCTCGAACTGCTTCACACAGCAAGTTTGTTACAAACTCAAAGATTGAATATTACAATGAAATACGATTCTATTGAGTACTGTAAATCTTCTGGTTCTTTTATCAACAAGAACTATTTACAAATGTAAACCAGAAGATAACTCGAAGGTTAAGAACTATGAAGGTTGAACTTGAATGTTCTTCGAGTTGTAATACTGGACTTAGAATATTTTTGCAAAGAATAGTTCCAGTGGATATTTGAGAGCTTTTTGATGGCAGAGAATAAACGTCGCAAATCACTGATAGCGGAGATGAGCAGAAGACTTCTTCATTTGAATTATTCAGCCTTTTATACTCTTTGTCTTCAACGGTCAATAAATGTAGCCAGTAGAGATAAGCTCTTTTGCATATCTTCATCGTATCATAGCATTTAATGCTCCATTAATTCCATACAAAAGGTAATCTGCGGTTGTCAGAGCTAAATTGACTTATATTCCAAAGAGGGTAATCATCGTATCAATCGCTCTGTATCCTATGTAGCTTTACCCAAAATAGCTCTGATATTGTCTCCTTAATTCCAGGCTTTTATACAATTAAATCATGACCGTTGATTCTCCTTAAATAAACATTTGAAAGCATCTGAATAAATTCGAAGCTCACTTCTGTTTTGATAGAGAAGTCTGAAATGTTAGCGACATCTGAAAGTACACTGTTCCAAAGTCTGATTTAAACAAATCTGATATCCTCAAATCTGATGTACTCTACTTTCTCTGTAACGATATCTAAAATGCTGATATCTGAAGTAACTTGTGTAGAGTCTGTTTATACTCTCAAATCTGAATAATACTGTTGGTCCCCTGTTTTTCGAAGAAAACTTAGCAGCCGCTGATTTAAAATGAGTGTTTAAACTTTTTGCGCTGCTATAAACGAGCTGCAATAGCTCAATGTTCTTGAACACTTAAAATAAACAGAGCACCGGAGACAGATCTGGTATGATTTAAAAATCATGCGGGAAATACCAGAACTGAATCCTAATATTTTAAAACCAACTCAAACAGATTTATGTTCCACATAAATCTGTTCGAGACTTACTGTGCTTGTGTGCTGAACTGTATGCGTGAGTGCTGAAATGTAAGCAAGTGCTGAATTATGTGAGTGCTGAAATCTGTTTTACGTGCGATGCTAAAGTAAATATGCAGGTGCTGAAAGCTTAAAGAAGACGATACACAAGATTTGTTTATGGAAGTTCGGACCTCAATGTCCTACATCTCCCCTTCTTCCACCTCGGAAGGCTCCACTAGAAGACTTTGATCTATACAACCCGTACAGACCCAATCCCGCAACCAGCAGCTGCGAGAACTCCTAGACTTCACAAATGCACACCAGTCGTAACTGTGTGACTAACTACATACACATGAGTTTTACGTCATCGTGCTTGGACGGGTAACTGATTGTGAAATGGTTTTGAGATTCATTCACCAATGGATGTGAATGAATCTCTGTGTGTGAGATTTTACAATGAAGCTCTCAATTCTCTGTTTCTCACACACTAGGGAAACTGCTCTACACAAGCTAATTAAAACTCAGCAATCGACTCTCGTGAAAGCTCCTCTCTAATGGCGTTCGATTGCTTCATCTTTCTGTTCATTTTCCCTCTGCTGGTGCACTGTGCGATCAACGTATTTTCTGCGACAGCCTCACAGCGACCAACAGTCTCACCAGCCTTGTCTTCAATGGCGCTTCTCGAAGTATATAAGCCTCTGTTCAAATTCAAACCGTTGGACACAAAATTCTTCCCGTTCAAATATGTTCTGTAAAGTACCGACAGGGAATAGTCCTTGTGTCCTTTTCTTTTGCAGGCTTCTTGTCGTTTTTGCCATTTGAATTGAGCTCAGCAGTTGACATCCAGCTTTTATAACTCTTCGTAAATTGTCAACTGCTTCGCTGCTGGTTCATTCTTTAACTTCTTTGCGCTTCTGCTGAATTCTTTGTCGACTGGATATGCAAAGCACTGTAGCCTTCGACTGGATTAATCTTCTGCTGAATTCTTCTGTCTTTAAGCTTCTACTGAATCCATCGTTGCAAGAACCATCTGCTGAATCTTAGCGCGAAGGCAAAACGCTGTCGTACCAACTTATTCGAACGACATCGTTTTGATATCGCCAACTCCAAATTCCCTCGACTGATTGAAGCTCTCTGCTGATTGTCACCATCGCAAAATCCTTCGACTGATTGCACTGTAGCTTCCTGCTGAATGTGATGTCACTGCTGATGACATCATCTATGCTTAGCGCTCCAGCTGCTTTCTTCATCTGCTGATTGTGATGACATCACTGCTGATGTCATCATCACTGATTCCAGATCTTGCACTTCTTGATAACTGCTGATTGTGATGACGTCATCCTTGCTGCTCATTGCTTTCTACAGAATATATGCTGACGTCATCACTGCTGATTCTTGATTTCTTTTCGCTTCAATCCAACAGCTGATTTCTTCTACTTCTGAACACTGTAGCTCTCTGCTGAATTGATCTTCTTCGATACTTCTCCAGTAGACTTCACAGTTCCTGTTCCAGCTGGTTCATCTTATAGGTGTTCCTGCTGGTCCACCTTCCTTCTTTAATGCTTGCAGCTGGTCCTCATCGTTCCAGCTGATTCACTTCGCTTCAGCTGGTTCAACTTGGCCTACGCCTGATTTTGAACACCTGACTTAACTTTGGACATCTCCATTGCTAATCCAGCTGCCGATTACAATGAATAACCAAACCAGCTGCTGAAATTAATCTTTTAAACCACGACTGGACAGATTACTGCTACTGCTGATCTTCTTCTTCGATCCTAAAATCTGTACACTCAAGTAGAATTGTTAGAAACACAATAATAAGTTTTGTGTAATTCAAAACTCAATCTGGATCTGTTGACATAGATCCATCAATCTCTCCCTTTTTGATTTACACAAAACTTTAAACAACAAGTGCATGTTCTAACAATTCTCTCCCTTTTTGTGGGAATCAAAAAGAGTTCGAATCTGGGTCTTCCCGTGAATTTAAAACAAAAACTCTCCCTACACTGTTACAACAAAAACAACGTAACAGCAGGAGTTTTAAATTTGAAAAACAAGACCAGCTTTTGGGAAGCACCATATGCAAGAGCTATATGATTTTGAAACTGAACTGGTGCATAGCTCAAATTATCAAAGACAGCGACGCCACTCTCCCTGTCTTTTATAACATAAGCTTAAAACAATTTTAAAACAAAGATTTTTGGCACCAGCTGAAATCCGCAAAACAGAACATTCAGAGCATCGAAATATTGTTTCAAATAACAATGTGCTACTGAGTTACTTATGTATGAAGAACCAGTAAACAGAGAACAGCTCAGATTTTCATACTTCTATTTCGTCCCATGTGCTTGTCACCGAGCCTCGCTCCAAGTGATCTTACAGCACAACGAAAGTAGAAGCTTGGCATCCGCACGGGACTCGCGCATCCCGTGACAGTTCATCTATAGAAAACCGGTTCTATATTAAAACAGATTAACTGGTCTTATAAACAAGCTTCTCAAAACAGTTAAAACATTAAAAACATAGCTCATGAGTTTTAAAATTAGTGCTCGTTCAAGAACAACCTGCTCTGATACCACTTGTTGGTCCCCTGGTTTTCGAAGGAAACTTAGCAGCCGCTGATTTAAAATGAGTGTTTAAACTTTTTACGCTGCTATAAACGAGCTGCAATAGCTCAATGTTCTTGAACACTTAAAATAAACAGAGCACCGGAGACAGATCTGGTATGATGTAAAAATCATGCGGGAAATACCAGAACTGAATCCTAATATTTTAAAACCAACTCAAACAGATTTATGTTCCACATAAATCTGTTCGAGACTTACTGTGCTTGTGTGCTGAACTGTATGCGTGAGTGCTGAAATGTAAGCAAGTGCTGAATTATGTGAGTGCTGAAATCTGTTTTACGTGCGATGCTAAAGTAAATATGCAGGTGCTGAAAGCTTAAAGAAGACGATACACAAGATTTTTTTCTGGAAGTTCGGACCTCAATGTCCTACATCTCCCTTTCTTCCACCTCGGAAGGATCTGTTGGGGATCCGGATCCGCCCCCCGGTCAGGCAGCGGAAGAACAAAAAAAATAGAACCGGGAGGCGATCAATACGAAAAATCAATCTACATTCTATGACATTCATAGGATGTTTAGCGTGTTACCTCGCTGGCACTTGTGCCTGGCTCCAACCGGTGTTTCAAGAACCCGGCTCTTCTCGGTAGATTGCGGTAGATACGCCAATCCGGTCCACGACCAGATCCGAGAATCCTTCGTCAGACTGCACTAGAAGTCCTGAAGAGATCAGCACGAACGGATTCTCCTCGAAAAACTAGGTCGGAACAAATTCCGGCGAAGTTGGCGGCGGCGGCGGCGGCGCACGGCGGCGGCGAGAGAAGGGAGAGGGGCGGCGTGTGCTTAGGGTTAGGGTTGAGAGATTTTGTCAATTATGGAGTGTTATTTACATTAAGTCCAATAATTATCATTAAATAGACTTAAGGTAGACTTGGGCCGGTCCAACGGGCCCGGGTCCAAATGACGATATCTATCGCTGCGACTTCATCGTAGCTCCGATTGCCGATTAGATCGGACCGATCGACTCAGTTTCCAAAACTGAATGTTATGATGTGAAAAACAATTTTTCAGATCATCAAACCCCAAATAGCAAAATGACCGTTTTGCCCCTCAACAGAGTCAAATCCCAGTTTGACCCCTGTTGACTTTTAGGAAGTCGTACTTCCCGAAATCCTCTTCTCGTGCTCAACACATTGAGCTGAGTATCCGTGTGGGAATTTCGAATCCAGTACTTGTGTGACCCTCAATGGTTCAGGGATACAGCTAGCCGTGGGCCCAAAACCATTGTGGCTCCGGAATCACAATTCCGGACTTGCCCAACGG
>KV000934.1:23637-39405 GCA_001598015.1 Dorcoceras hygrometricum | reverse complement strand
CAATGTTCCCTACCAATGAAACATGGTACTTTGCATCGCAGATACTAGTCTCGAACTCGGGCGGCCTTATCCCCATTTTGACGGCCCAATCGACTAGGAACTTTTTCAGAATACACAGCGACTATTAGATGTATTTCATGATAGCCGTCATACCCACTATCACATCTAACATACGCTTTAGTGCATTCTAGGTCTTTACTCAACGCAATTGTAAATCATTACACACATAATGAAAGTAAAGAATGCCATATAAGAAAATGCGAATATCATATATAAAGACTGTTTGTACAAGAGTCTATAAAACCCACACGCCACAAGTTGGCTAGTTGGGCATCTACTCTAACATCGTCATCGCTGGATTCTTCTGTAAGTTGATTCCAGACGTGAGCACAACTCATTTAGGCTCGCAGCTGAGTTGGATCTGAAGCTTGTCTCATCAAAGACCACATGTGCAGATTATTCAACTGTCAGACTTCGATTGTTGAATACTCGATATGCTTTGCTTACAGCTGAATAACCTAGGAATAGACCTGCATCAGATTTTGCATCGAAAGCTGTTAGGTGCTTCTTACCATTATTATGAATGAAGCATCTGCACCCAAACATCCTGAAATATGAAATATCAGGTTTCTTGCCACTCCAGATCTCATATAGGGTTTTTTCGTGCAATTTATTAATCATAGATCTGTTCTGAGTGAAGCAAGCTGTGTTAACTGCTTCTGCTCAGAATTTTTGAGAAATGCCGGATAAGATTCGAAAGCTTTAACCTGACAATAGAGAGTCACTCGGATCTGAAATCTTCAACTCAATAACTGCAGTCTGAATATACTTTGCTCTAAATCAGATCTCTTCTGTAGCTACTTAATCAAATCTGAATGACCTCAAATCTGAACAACTGTTCCGATAACGGAGAGAACTGATAACTCAAAATAACTCGATAACCTCAACCCGATCACTGAATACTTGACTCGATATCTGATCAAATCCCAAATCAACTCAGATGTCAACGCAACTTAACCCAACGACTTGATGCCATGACGTCACCTGAAGTGTTTCTTTCTTTTGTCCTCTGCGAATACTTATGATCAGTTCTTAGTCTTATTTTGTTATCACCAAAACTTATAAAAAAATTATCTTAACACTCCTATACGACCTACTTCCAAATATTGTTGGAAGGTCATTTTCTTTACAATACAAAGGGTTCGTTTGTTCATAGGATCTCACACTAGATCTTGGTGGTTCCGGGGGAGTAGTCCTGGTCCGATGGGTTTATAAACCCCTCTTATATTCATTTTAAATCTACGACCTTCAAATTTGCAAAAGATTCTGCAAGGTCCTGTAGATTATCGAGACCAATCCTTTATTAACTTGTCATCAAGGTACATCACCTTCCCGAGATATTTTAATAAGATTGATTATTTTTTCCTCATCGGGTAAAGGTTTTTGTACCATTTTGGCTTTCTCTTTTTGATGTAATAAGGGTTCTGTGCCAAAGAATTGTGGTAACCTTCATCCCAAATTCCTGTTACTGAAATTGGGTAAATGTTCCAGATTCTAAACCTTTTTTTGGATTTTCCTTAAGGCGTCGAGAATTTCTTCTTGTTTCTTAATGATTGTCTCGCTTTGTTGTGGTATAAATATATGTGATTTTTCATAAATTTGTATCATTATTTGAATTTTCCTAAGAATCTATGAGATCTTAGAGGAAGACACTATTTCTAAGAAATTAGTACTTTGAATCATTTTATTTTATCTGTTGGAGCTCCTCCATATTCAGATGTTCATGTTGTCTAACCTTGATTAGATTTTCTTGTCTCAAATATTCCAAAATATTGGAACGGATCATGAAGAGGATAAATTTCAAACATAGGTTCGGATCTATATTGAAATTTGTCCTCCTAGTCAAGATTAATTTATTCTTTTAAAATAATATAAATGTATGAATAATTAAAAACCTAGTCTTTGATACTATTTTTAAATATAATTTCAATAAGAAAAAAAGGTAGAAAATTTTAAGGGTTATTTTAGATATTTTTTGAAAATATTTTGATCAATAAAAAGCTAAAACAAAGGAATTTATGTATTAGGGACAGGTACATGAAATAAAGAAAATTATGACAAGATACGAAATTTTGGATCGATGATTTTCGGCAATTCGCCTTATTTGATCTAATGGCATTTTTTTATTATTATTTGTAAATTCCAGTTTTGTTGCGTATAAATTGTCGCCGGTTTTAAATGAGAGAGGCCCGCACAAAGCTTCTCAAGTACTTGCTCATCAATGGTTGCTCGATGAATTTTACCCATGTTGATTGCCTTCGGCATCCCCTTCCGCCGCCGCAAGCCCCAGCCTCCGTTGGTAAAAGATCTAGTAGACCAATTTAGTAATGTACCTCAAAGGTTCCGGAGGTTTTTCTGCTTCGATGGCAACCCGGAGGCGAAGAGGACCTCGGATGGAGATTCAATGGGGCCTAAATCTTCATCTGGTGTTGAAATTAAATCCGAGAAGTACCTAATTGTGAGTTTTGTCCCCCTCCCCCCTCCAAACGTAGTTTGTGTCGTTTCATAAGTAGTAACGTGGTTGTGCACGCATAATCCACGAGTATTTTTATCTAATTGTTTTCTTTGTGATGAGAAAGTTTTGATAGATAACAATGATTTCCTTTGGTTTAAACATTGAATTTCGTCAATGCGTGAACGAGTATAAAAACAAGAAAAGGAAGTAAACTCATTCTGTATCGAAATAATTGGAAGGTTTGATTGTGAAAGTAAGTAGATAGATTTTTAGTGTTTAGGTTTTTTTTTTCATATGTGCTTCTTTTACAGTTTGTTTAGGCATATTGCTCTGCATTTATCGATTTTTTTTTTGTTTTGTATACTAACAATGCTGTTTGCATTTGTATATTCCAGTATAATTTCCGGGCCAGTTCCCTTGATAACTGCGTCAAGCACTTCGTTTATCTAGCAAACGAGGGAAAGTATCCAAAGATTCGAGCTTTAATGCATAAATTTGTGAAATATGAAAAAGCTCCCCCAATTTCTTCATTTTGTCACGCCCTTTCAACCTTTAGTGATAATTTATGTGCTAACCATATCATTTTCGATATATTGATGTCATCTTATGTGTACAATGCGAAGCTTGATTTGGCGTTGGAGTCTTTTAAGAGAGCTGGTGATTATGGATTTAAGTTTTCGGTGCTTTCATGTAACTCATTGCTAGGTATGTTGGTCAAGGAATGTAGAATAGGTAGCTTGGAGTTTGTGTTTAAGGAGATGATCAGGAGAAGAATTGAGCTAAATCTGATCTCATTTAACACAGTGATCAATGGGTTGTGCAAGGTGGGTAAGCTGAACAAAGCACGAGACATGGTGGAGGATATGAAGGTTCGGCAGGTAGTACCAAATGTGGTTACTTATAATACCTTGATTGATGGGTACTGTAAGAGGGGTGGGGTGGGGAAATTGCATAAAGCCAATATGCTATTTAAGGAGATGATGGAGAGTAGGGTCCTGCCGAATGTCGTCACTTATAACATTCTCATTGATGGGTTTTGCAAGAATGGTAATGTGGTTTCGGGCATGAAACTGTTCAAGGAATTAAAAGAGCAAGGTTTGAAGCCAAGTGTGATAACATATAATACACTGGTTAATGGATTATGCATTGATGGAAACATTGATGAGGCAATGGAATTGAAAGAAGACATGGTAAAATCAGGTTTGGAGCCAAATATTGCAACTTATAATGCAATAATTAATGGGTTTGCTAAAAAACAAATGTTGAAGGAAACTAGAGAATTCTTTGATGAGATTGTAAAGAAAGGGATAGTAGTCAATGTACTGACATATAATACTCTGATCGATGCCTACTGCAAAGCTGATAAAGTGGAAGAAACATCTTCGATATACAATATGATGCTAGAGAGAATGGTATCTCCTAATGTTTCAACCTATAATAGCTTAATTGGTGGTTATTTCCGTGGAGGAAATATTGAAGAAGCAAATAAGCGTCTTTACGAAATGGAGAAAAATGGTTTGAAAGCTGATACAGTCACCTACAACATAAGAATAAACGCAATGTGCGAGATAGGACAAACCAGGAACGGGGTTAGGCTTCTTGATGAGATGTCTAAAAAGGGGTTGAAACCAACTCATGTAACATACAATGCCTTGGTGGCTGGTTATTGCCGTCAAGGAAGCCGTAGTGCAGCATTGACTATGATGAAAAGAATGGAAAAGGAAGGAAAGCGGCCAAATGTCGTGACATATAATGTGTTGATCAAGGATTACTGTCGGAATGGCAAGCTGGAAGAAGCAAATAAATTTCTTAATGAGATGTTGGAAAAAGGATTGGTTCCTAACCGGACAACCTATGACATTATAAAGGAGGAAATGGTGGAAAAGGGATTCATTCCGGATATACATGGGCACCTTTATAATGATTCAGTTTGATCTTAATCTTTGTTAAATAATTGGGAGTTCCATAAGTGAAAGCTAGCAACAATGAGGTTCGCTGGAAGCAGATTTGCACAAGGAGTTACCCTATCTTCCTGGCAGTAGCTCTCAGGATCAGTTAATCTTTGGCCGTCACTGTCTATCATGTTTCTTTCCATCATCTGTAGTTCTTCATAACCTGACATGTGGACATAGAGCTCTTCCTTCCATCATATTCGGGTACATTCTTCTTTACTTATCTTTCTTCTATCTTTCCACTTTCTGGTTTTCACTTGGCCCCATCTAATAGTTTGAGTAAGTGTTTACTCGTCTATTATTTAACTCACAGGGAGAGTGGTGAATTGACAATTACATCATTGCATACATACAATGAAAAGGCAAACAGTTTTATAGTCATGTGCATACGATGGATACTTTTCACATTCTCAGTTTTTAGTTTTTAAAATCTCTCTTGCCTTTAGCTCGCCTATTGGTGTTTATGTAAGTTTTCTAGAACAGTGGATGAAACGCTATAAAAAGGTCTTTCATGTTGTCATCTCATTTATGATCGTAATAAGAACTTGAATGTTAAAAAATTTTGGTTCGTTTTTTCAGGAACTTTATTTTAAGAACATTACTGAGATTTTCGTAGTTTATGAGCAATAATTAAGTCCACTGTTAACCAGTCTCAGTAAATTGATAATAATTTTAAGAGATATTCCATGTCGCCAATACTAAGAGTTTCTTTGAATTTACAGCAACCCAATATCATTAAATTGACTTTCTCGGAAGGACCAAAATTGTGGATGCAAAAAATGGTTGACTATCATATAAAAGCATGGTACAGTGGCTTTGTTGGGTACATACGGATCCTTGATGTTTTAAGGGTTGTTCCATTTAAATAATCATGAATCTAGTTTTGTGCTCCTACTATATCGATTTTATAATTAGATGAATGCTATTGTGATGTTTGTAGTTATCATTCTACTCTATGGACCTTGTGTAATTTTCAGTTGGTATGTTTATATAGTTGGACTTGCTGTCGCTTCCATAAAATCCATCATCAATGTTTTAGCAACCAAAATTTCATGCCAAGTCAATATCTGTGGTAATTCCGTTGCCAAGCAATTTAAAGATGGAATCATCCGTTGTCAATAGCTTTTTACGTTAGTACAATAGCATTTTGCTTGTTTATGAAAATCTACACTACCAATCATCTTTTGCTACCATGGTCAATTTCTCCGCACGTCACATATCGGGGATACCAGAATTCAGCATTACATATCTACTTGGGGTAAGCATGTGATGCCGAATTGCTTATTAAGTCAAGCTGTACAGTGTTGAAATTTAAATGAGCGAGACTTTGTAATTTGATTTGACATGACATTGTTCAAACATTGGCTTTAACAAATAGTTTTTTCAAGAAGTTCATAAAGTTCCTTCTACTTCAAGAAGTTCAGGACGTAAACAATTAAAATCCTCAGCTTATCGACATTTGCGTTGAAAGCCACGAGCTCATCCTATCTTAAAATAAACAACAAAACAAAAACCCGATCTGGAAAAGGGTTAGTGTCACAAAATATATATTCACATTGGTCTATCGATATCCTATTCTTGTCCTAACAGACTCCTAACTTAATCAGAATGCAGAATCCAGAAAATCTCCAGTAGCTGAAGTGAATGGATTGAATGTGCAGTAGTTCTCCATTGTAGCTAGCATAATTCTTTGGTTCGGGTCTTGATGGGGCATCCACCCGATCATATTATTGAGGCAACCATAGCCTGTAATGGCACCATTTCCATCTCCATTCTGCATAATTTGATCATTATCATTTATTTGGTAATTCATCTCTGTGTCCATCCAATTGCTGTTATTGAAATTTTCATTTAGTAAACCATGAGAAGAATGCAGCAACGGTTCTACTTGATGATTTTGAGAACGCCCTAGCAAATACTTATCAGTATCAATTAACTCTCTCATTTTTGAGTGATGATTTTGAGAAGCAAAAGTCTCGTTTCCTTGAGCCTCGAAATTCATATCTGATTGCCCTTGAATGCTACCATTTACCACATAAAATTCTGATGAACCTTGAGTCCAAGATATTTGATTATTTGCAACGGGTAGATAGTAAGGCTGATAAGCATCTGTAACCAAACATTTTATGTGTTAAGAGCGGTAAAGAGAAGTTCAGATATCAGAACTTCTGAAGTAACTGATTATGATCGATACCTGACACTGTTGAATTTTGATTCGATGTGATCAAAACGTCTTTTGTTGTTGCAGGACAGATTCTACGGGGGTGCCGTTGAGATTCATACCCATTGCAGTTCAAAGAAAAACCCGAGTTCTCCTGTGCACGTGGGTCGAAGAGAGGACTTATTGAACTTGGGAATGGCTTCAGACTTAAAGCAAAGAGTGATGGACTGTATTGCAAAAGATTCTCGTAGTGTTTGTCGAGAACTCCGGGAGCGAATATTACTAAGTGCCTTCTGCAGAGGGATGAACATATACCATAAATATAGCTACTGGGCTCTAACTCAATTGTTTTGTTTGGTTCACATATGAGATTAAGCAAAGTACTGGTGGGATACCTGTAATCGGAAGCTTGACCCCCCGTGAAATCAGATATCTGGTGCCAAAGTGTATGCTTTTTTGGCTGAGGACTAGTTTCTCGATAAAACGTAGGTGGATTACTCAACTACACACACAATATTAATCACGTCAAGAAATTTATTTCATATTCACAAACAATGAATTATTTCATATTCACAAACAATGAATTAACCATGTATGTTTATTATCATCTCTTGATTTCGAGTTATTTATACTACGGTATTGAGCATTTAATACCATATGATCTCTCTGATGTATCTCGCAAAGGAGATCAATCAATATAAGGTTCTCTTATAATTAGAAGACAGATTATAATTAACCTTACAAAATATTATTATAAACTTAAAATTTATGAAAAAAATTCTTTGTATTAAAAATATATTTTTTATTATGCAAAAACAGGTTAGAATTTACCTCAATCTCCAAAATCCCATGACTATTATCGGGCAGCGAGGCCTTGATGGCTGTAATCTGAGACCATTCTACTTCCATCTTACTCTTCAATGCTCCTTCCAAAACCTCCCATACAAGTTTGCGCTTGGCATAGTAAATTTTCGCTGTCAAGTCACCAGCACGCAGGCTAAGCTTCTGTCCACGTGCATGTCATGTATCGATTTAGGAACAAAATCATGTAAACTATCGATCCATAAATAAATAATACATCAGCCTAAATGTCTAAGAATCAATTTATTGATTTCATAAAAATAGTGGGGATGATGGTACCTTCCAAGATCCAATTGTTATTACAGCTGCCTGGAAATTTGAAGCCTTCCGGTATCCAGAATCGTTGGAGTGATCTGTCTTCTTAGACTTGTTGCGGTTCGAGTTCTGAGGATTTTCGTGTGTGGACAACTCTTCTTGCTTATTCTCATACATCCCATGCAGTAAATCCAGAAAAGATTTTGATTTCTTTAGTTTCAACCCTAAAGGACTCAACTGTGAACTACTCTCACACCATTCTTTCTGCATTAACCGAAAGAAGAAAAGCAAGTTCGAAACTTTGTCACACTCTGTAAAGCTAAATGCAATATATTTTACTACTATATATGTACAAGAAAATTTCAACTCATATGCACTTAAAAAAACTATGAACGTCTACTATATTGATAAATATGCACCCTTGATTATAATCGTATGTAATGTTTGCATTTCTATCAATTCGATCCAGAAACTCGATTCAACAGTAGATGGACATAAACTTCAAATTTTTAAACTTTGATCTTTAAATATAAGACATTTATCAAATATAAAAATTAGGTGCCATGTTGGCAATCGAAGACTATCAGCCATGCACAAAGGCCAAAAAATTCCCACGTAAGAAAAAGAGATCTCCATTCTGATTAAGCAACAGGTCTTCATTTTTCATTCCCAAATTCCTTCAAAGATTTGCATGCATATAACAAAGAATAAAAATAATAGAACCTGTAGATTCATAAACTCAGGTGAATAATAGTGATTGCTTTGAAGATTTCCTCCACACCAATTTTCTTCTTTATTATCTCCAAATATGATCCCATCTTTCTCACCCATTTTTGTATGAAAGGATACTTTTCTTGTTTATTTCTTGCTTTCCTGAACTGAAAAATTAATTGGTTTAGCTTAAGGCTTTTTTCCAGTGTTACAAAGCACCTGTGTCATAACTGCATTTATAGGCGAGGTGAGGTGATTGTGGATGAGGTTGGCGGAGTTCTGGAAAAAGGTGGGGAAAATAAATTAATGAAAGTTGAGAGAAAGCATAAAAATATATATGGTGGATATTTATTTTTCAAATAGATTAAAGTATACACAATCATTAATCATATTGTGGCAGTTTCAATGGACAACTTTAAACTATGTATGTGCCTATATATTTAAATTGACACACGTATATATTTTATTTTTTATTTTCAATTCCTGTATGATTTGGAGCTAGTCGACATATATTGTATTTTATCCAATTGTTAAAAACTTTCAAGAAATAAAATTTAACAAATTCAAATTGAAAAATTCACATTGGGTTTAAGGATAATCAGACTTGAACTGATGACTTTCACCACGTCAAGGTGACACTCTACCGCCGAGTTATATACTTCTCTCCCACCATTGAGAAATAAAAATTGACTAATCCTAGGTCAAAGAAACACAACTCTACTATTCTTGAATAACTTAGAGCCAAGTCTTCTTTTCATACCAGTACTACTGGTAAGATATATTATATTTAAAACATCCCATACTTAATCATCCTTTACATGAATATATATCAATTCAAATATGAATTAATATATCAACCAAATAAGTTTTACGTATGATTTTGGGAAATATTTTTTTGTCAATTACTTTCCTATTTTGATTTTGATTTATTATATTTTCAAATTTGACTCTGGCACCTAACTAATTTTAATTTTCGGTGACCTAGGTCCAATTGCTGGCAAGTTAGTAATTTTCCAATGTTGTCCTAACATCTTTTCTATGCTATCCTTTCGTGTCATATCAGCAGTTTATGGTGAAATTAATCCTAGGAACAAAATTAAAGTTACTTTATGGAAATTAAAATTTAATAATTTAGTGGATCAAACTCAATATAGGAAAATTTGGTGGATCAAAAATAGTTTTTCCCTCTTAAGTTCGTAGTAAGATTTATTTTATATACATGACCAAATATAACAAAAAATATACTTCGCAAACAAAATTCATTTTTACTTAAATTTTAGTTTGCTTAATGTAAAAGTTTAATGAAACGTAAAGGGCATTTTTAATGAAGTTCTATGAAACGAAACTACCCGAAATACATATCTAGCTAGCTATATAATGAAAGCAAGTGATTTACTTCACATTTTGTCTATCACAGTGCTGCCCACTTACAAGATCAAACTTTACATGTGAAAGGATCCTCTCTAATCATTGGCTCAGCATACTACCGTTACCAAGTTTATCATTTATATGTAATCAAGTGTTTGTCCTATATAAAAAAACTATAGTTTACCGCGGTAATATGTATACACTTCTCGTTTCGAGATGTGAAGAGTATACGTAAATTAAATCTAACATGTTAAAGTAAAGTAAAAGGTGTTCTGCCCCAAGGCATAGGACTTGGGGTGACGTGATATTCTTTTCTCCGACTTCACGAGTTCGATTCTCGTATGAATCATATTCTCACTGAATATTGTGGGATATGCTTTGAGGGTTGGTTTGTTATATAAGTTATCTCTCCAGGTCCCTATCTACCCTCTCATATCCCTCGATTTAAAACTTGTATGGGATTAAGGGACTCTAACCTATACAGAGGATTAATCCTTGTTGGAGTGCAATAATTGCCCCTGCTAGGTAGAGCGATCGAACCGTGGCGCTTGTGTTGCTATACAGTTTAAAAGATTGGAGTTGCACCGTTACCACCAGCTATAGCTTTTGGTAAAGCGGCAAGCGCTCGATCCTACAATTGGTATCAGAGACCAAAGGTCACGGGTTCGATTCCCATTGATTGCAAGGAGTGCAATTATTGGGAGGGGGATTGTTGGAGTGCAATAATTGCCCCTGCTAGGTAGAGCGATCGAACCGTGGCGCTTGTGTTGCTATACGGTTTAAAAGATTGGAGTTGCACCGTTACCACCAGCTATAGCTTTTGGTAAAGCGGCAAGCGCTCGATCCTACAATCCTCTAATAGTTACCACCAGCTATAGCTTTTGGTAAAGCGGCAAGCGCTCGATCCTACAATCCTCTAATAGGCTAACCTTAAAAAAAAAAAAAAAAACGTGTTCTACAATTCTAGCAAGTGCTTCAAATTTGGAGCCATGAATTTGCTCAATTGGCCGTACTTCATGGTTCGTGACACATTTACTCATATTGGCCAGTCATTTTAATTAATTGAATATTGTATTACCTTTTAAAACTCAACAGTGTTACTTCAATTTGATTCTTGACATCAGGCAAGTACCTAGTTGGACCTGTCTCATACATATCCCCACATTCATGAACACTGGAATTTATAAAGTAATTTACTATCTAGCTTAGATAAAGTGACCCAAAAAGTTGATTTTTTACAAAATAAATAAATAAAACACGTGAGGTTTTAGTCAAAACTTTTTTGGATATTGCCCATAATCTTTTATATCTATTATTGAAGGGTGGGGCCTTTAGTGGCATGCGCACAAGAGAATAGTTATACGTATATAATTTTGGAATGGATGATGTAATTTGATCCAATAAAAATGGGGTCGTAACATTTTTGACCAATGATGCCTATAATAATTGTGAATAATCATTGATTTGCTTTCATGATGATTGACATGATATACAAGATAGGGACTGCTTCTTTCAATCTTGGATTCGTCGCACTTTCGTGAGGAAATATACGGAAAAACTTGTGCTAAATTCACTCTCCATGGTGGCAGCATGACATGAATAATCTGGTCCCAGATGACCTTAAAAAAAAATAAAAATCTGGCTCAAAGTAACTATTATCCACATTGAACAAGAAAGAAAAAAAATTGAGTTTGTATACATTGGTCAGTAAATATATTCTAAATTTTGGTGATAATAATAGATTCATGGCGCTTAGACGATCGGATCAGGCTGGAGTTATCATACTGCATCCAGATCAGATTAAAAGCTAAGCCAAGTAAAGACAACTCAATTTAAAACATAGTGTTCAGATTAGAGCAAAGCAGTTCAAGTCAACAGTTTAGAGGAGCAGTTCAAATAATATTAAGTAGAACAACTTAGGAGATCAGATCAGTTAGGATATCAGTTCAGGACTAGAAGAGATCAGTACAGATGAGATGAGAAGTCAGATTGAAGCTTTATAGTAAGATAGATCATAGCTAAATTCGATACATTTACTTGAGAAGATCACTTATATTCGTTGAACAACTCAGACAAACAATCAAAATGCATCGGAGTTGGTAGTGTATGAGGATTGTCTATTTCAAGCAAAAAGAAGTTGCATTTAATACGTCAATACGGAGATAGTACTATTGTAAGGCTCACTACGAGGATTCATCGACCGAGTGTACTGGTAACATTTATTATTATTTGAATCCAGAGACTGTAAATAGAAGATGGGATGAAAGTGAAGATCACTCCAACTCTCTGACTTTCTGGCAATCCAATTCTCTGCGAGATTGTATTGCCACGAGGACCGGTGGGTAGCTCCACCCTCAAAGAGCTGAATTGCACCAGTTGGGTTGAACATGATGATTTGTGCTGCTGGTACTGTATGAGGGACGATTGGGTAGCTCCCACACTCTCACATGCGTTGTGGCCACTGATATTTGATCACTAGCTTCATTGTACCTCTCCTGCATTGCACGACTTGATATGTTGCATGTTTTATTCGATTGATATATTATGATTACCCTTCGTACTGAGGTTTGAACTCGTTTGTTTTCCTTTGGGGCTGCTCTGTTCGTGTGGTTGATCATTGCAGGTTTTTCAGGTAGATCAGTTGGACCGAGTGATGCGTCAGCTGGTGGAGCCCCATTGGCATTTGAGTGTCCCAGTTATGTATATATTGTATCGAGCCAGTGCCACGAGATTCCGTCTGTAACTGTTCTATTGCCGATTCGATTGTTGATATTGTTATATACATATGTGGTTGATGAGTTTTTACTGTTGGCTTTTGAATCGAAGTCTGTATTTTGAGTATGAGAATATTTTTGAAGATGTATTGTCTATTCAGGTCAAAAGAAAAGTTTTAACCAATTTTTAAACTTTCGCATTTTATTGTTAATTGTGTGCTTACTTCTGTATTGTGAGCACCGTGCATGACAATATCTTTAATGGCTTCTTTCCATAAGATTCTCATGTTCTTGAAATAGGATTATGAAAATTGGAAAATTTGCATTCAGGCACATCTTGCTGCTCAGGATACTGACATGTGGTATGTCATCATAGACGGTCCAATGAAGTACTGAAAGCCAATACTGCCATTGCTATTTCAGATGGGGCACCTCACATGGTCGAGAAGCCCGGATTTGAATGCATGACATAAGACAAGAGAAGGCTAATCCGGACAACGTTGTCAAGTACATATTCTATAAGACGCTGGACCGAATATATTAAGTAAGATTAAGATTTGCACAACTGCTAAGGATATCTAGGAGAAGTTGACTCAGTTGTGTGAGGGCAATGAGCAGGCAAAGGATATCAAGCTTACTTTAGCTAGTCAGAAATTCGACACCATCAAGATGAAGTCAGGGGAGACCATGGAGAAGTTTGAGATTCAGTAGCGTGGTGATAGATCTCATAGCTCTTGGGAAAGAATACACCAATAGGAGGTGGTCCTAAAGGCGATGAGAGCTCTTCCCAAAGAGTAGGATGTAAATACAATGGCTATGCGAAAGTCCAAAGATCTAAACAAATTGGAGTTGCACGATTTGTTTGCTGACATGAATGCTTATGAGTTTGAGCTGGGGAACAGATCAGAGGGTGAGTCATCGACCTCTCAACAAACCAAAGCTCTTGTACTACAACGGATAAGTCTCAAAAGGCTGTAGAACATCTCAACACGATGTCATGGCTCTATTCATAAAGAAGTTTGGGAAATTTACGAGAAAAACTCAAACTCCATCCTTTTCAAATAAAGCATAAATCAGAAGTGACCTATACTAATTTATCTTATTTTAACTGTGGCGGAACTGGTCACTTTTCAGCGGAGTGCACCAAGTTGAGGAGAGTGTTAGAGTAGGTGCCCAAATAACCAACTGTTGGTAGTGGGCTTTTATGACTATTGTAAAAACTATCTTTATTCATTTATATAATTTACATCAACATGGCATTAACTATCTTTGATATTTTTGCGTAAACTTGTTGGATAAAGATTTTGAATGCACTATAGTGTATGTTAGATGTGATAGTGATTTGATGGCTATCATGAAACACATCTAGTAGTCAATGTACATTCTAAATGAGTTCCTAGTCGATTAAACCATCCAAACAAGGATAAGGGCCGCCCGAGCTTGACTAGCATCTGCGATGCAAAGTACAATGTTTCATTGGTAGGAAACATGGAGATGTTCTGAGCATGCAGATGGATAGTGACCTAGTGATCTATCAAACTACCCTCGTTCAGACTTTCCAAGTGTTTATCATTTGTCGATTTGACTAAGTCTGAGGTCTTGGTTGTACAAATTAGTCCTTATTACTCGATACATTATTGTGACTCTACACGCTAGTTGTCACGCCCCGAGATCGAGACTCATGACATTGGCAATATTAAACAATTATAAAATTGTAAAACATTAAGCCTCATAGTATAGCTCAACCAGTCTTTTACATAATAAAAAATAAGCGTCTTTACAACTGCAAAAAGAAATCAAAGTTGCGGAAGCGAATATTACATTTGACAAAACTAAATCTTCACCAGCCCCAAAAGAGCTCTTGTTCTTCTTCTTCAACCTGTTCTTCGTTCTTATCTAGGCGGGAGAAGTAAAGGGTGAGTGTTTGGGGAAACACTAAGCAAGTGGGGTGTCAGGCCTCGTACTCACAACAGATAAACACACGCGGAAGCTATCAAAAAGTGGGTAAAATTTTCGCTTTTAGGCCCGACGGTTTTAAACATATAATTTCTACTGGGACACACTAGCCACCTCCTGGGGCACCACCAGCTGGGTTGAACCCACGACCCGCTGTAGAACCAGGGTTTCCTGAAAACAACGCAACAAAGAAACAAACCAAGCCCCGGAGGGACATGGGGTCAAAACCCCAGTACGGAGAGCAACTATACAACAGCAATAAACAGCAAGGAATAAAATGCGATGCTATGCATGAGACGCCGAAGAACAACGGAAATCTCGACCCATAAGGGAGCTAAGGAACTCAAACATAGCTCCAAGAATTACCAACAACACACAGTGGCCACGGGGTATGTTCATAGTGTGGTAGTGAGCCACTCGCCATGACACAACTCCCCACTTATCAGATGAATCAAACAACTCAACCTGCTGTTGCCTCACCCATGAACTGTGGTAGTTAACCACTCGGCGCATGGTGGCTACGATCCCAGCAGGGAGATGAGAGTGCGGTATTGCCGCTCGGCCTCACATCCTGGTAAGAAACAACAACAATACAACAATGTACAAAGACTACCAAAACTGGAATGGAATAACATGCGTGTATGCAACATGCTGGAATACTGGCATATAAACATATGAAACGCAGCAATTACACAAATAGCATACACAGTCCTCAACCAGGACAACAACAAGCACGGCAGTCCAACACAGCCATCTCGCACTTCATCCAAGCCACGTTCTTCGCTGAATAATAAGCTCAAGATCCGTACCTTAAACTGAGCAACAATAACACTGCGAGAAATCCCGAAGACTCTGGTAAAAGCCTGCTAAACACACGGCATACACAACATAAATCCAACGGGTTGCTAATCAAGCTCACGGCTGGAATTTAAACACTAAAACCAGCGCTCAATCTAACCTATACAACTTAACAGGAAGCTAATATAAAGGCTAGGAACAAGATCTCGAAGCTAATCCGAAAATCTACCTGCAACTTCGAAACGCACGAACACGAACAGCAACTTCGTGCTTTTGCTCCAGCTAAATACAGCCTCTAAAAATGGTATAGGATGATAGAGCTTCTCAAGAGGAGTCCAACGCTATCTCACACGAGCAAAACAACCACCGGAAATGCCGGGAATTCACCGGAATAGCTCACGGTGAACAGTAAAGAGGGTTTGAGAAAACAGAGAACGAAAGGCTGGAAAATATTCTAAGTATAGAATCTGGTATCGA
>KV000934.1:0-20003 GCA_001598015.1 Dorcoceras hygrometricum | reverse complement strand
ACTCTGAGCTGATGGTACCCGGAACGAAGATCAATCTTAGAATACACCGCAGAACCTTGCAACTGATCAAACAGATCATCGATTTTCGGCAACGGGTACTTATTCTTGACAGTGGCTTTATTCAACTGACGAAAATCAATGCACATCCGCATTGAGCTATCCTTCTTCTTTACAAACAAAATGGGTGCTCCCCACGGTGACATACTAGGGCGAATGAAACCCCTTCTCCAGCAAATCATCTAACTGAACCTTGAGTTCTCTCAACTCCGCAGGCGCTAGACGATACGGGGCACGAGAAATCGGAGCTGTGCCAGGCACCAACTCTATGCTGAAGTCTATCTCCCGTCTCGGAGGAAAACCAGGAATCTCCTCCGGAAACACGTCGGGAAAGTGTCGCACCATGGGAACGTCCTCCCCACGGTGACATACTAGGGCGAATGAAACCCTTCTCCAGCAAATCATCTAACTGAACCTTGAGTTCTCTCAACTCCGCAGGCGCTAGACGATACGGGGCACGAGAAATCGGAGCTGTGCCAGGCACCAACTCTATGCTGAAGTCTATCTCCCGTCTCGGAGGAAAACCAGGAATCTCCTCCGGAAACACGTCGGGAAAGTGTCGCACCATGGGAACGTCGCTAAGCTGAACACTAGAAGAAGAAGACGCATCCAAAGCGTAAATCATAAAGCCAGCATTTCCCAAAGACAACAAGCTAAACATCTCCATCGCGGAGACCAACGGAATCTTCGATCTCGAGTCCTGGCCATAGAAGTCCCACTTCTCGCCAGACAAAGGCCTAAAGCGCACAATCCCATGGAAGCAATCCACAGAGGCCCTGTAGTTGGACAGCACATCCATCCCAACTATGCAATCGAAATCCCAAATCATCAAACGGATCAAATTCGCTAATAAGGCGTGCTCACCAAACCGCAACACACCATCCAAAAAAATCTCTTGCGAGAACAGATTCACACCACCGGGGGTAGAAACAGAAACTGCATCACGCAAAGGGACGGTACACAACCCATGCTCAACAACAAAAGAATCGGAAATAAACGAATGC
The DNA here is from genome assembly GCA_001598015.1 of Dorcoceras hygrometricum. Lineage (NCBI taxonomy): Eukaryota > Viridiplantae > Streptophyta > Magnoliopsida > Lamiales > Gesneriaceae > Dorcoceras > Dorcoceras hygrometricum. Next base: position 18,942 of record KV000934.1, on the reverse strand, counting down.
GATGCACCGGTGTCAAACAACACCCGAGCAGGAAAGTAAAAAAAAAGCATGTACCTCCAATCACCCGGCTCGGTGTCTCTTCGGCCTGCTCCCGCGTGAAGGCGTTAACCTGCGCCTGCTGGGGTCCTGGAAAGAAAGGCTGAGACGACTGCCCAAAACGCGAAGGGCCAGGCTGCTGAAACGGCCTAAACGGAGCCTCACCAAAACGGGGTTGCTGAAACTGCTGCGAACGGCCCCGAGACTGACCCCCACGACCCTGAGGCTGGGCCGCGGCCTGCTGTGATCCAGCTGACGGACACACTCTCGCAAAATGCCCGTACTGACCACATAGGTTGCAGGAACCCTGCACGCCAACACATTGCGTGGAAGAATGCTTTCCACCGCAAAAACCACAAAACTCCACCCGAGAGCCGCTGCTACTCGAGCTGCCAGAACCAGAAGACCCTGAACCAGACTTCTTCTTAAATTGCTGACCGCGGGGTCGAAACCTCTGACGGCCAGACTGCTGAGCTACCTGCTGCTGCTGCTGCTGAGGAAAATGCGCGGACTGAGAACTCAGGGACGACTGAGCTCCCTGACCAGCGGGTCTACCACCCTGCACTGCCTGCGCCACCTGCACCCTACGCGCACTATGGCTCTTCATGTCCTCCTCGATGTGGATAGCAGTATCCACGGCCTCAGCATAAGACTTGGGCTTGCTTGTCAGAACGCTCTGGTACAGGTCTCCATTCAAGCCCTCCACAAACCTGGTACTCTTGGCCCTCTCCCGGCCAGCAACATGCGGAACATACGCCAACAAAGCAGAAAACTTGCGAGCATACTCGCGCACAGACAACGAACCCTGCTCCAAGAATTCAAACTCCCGCTCACGGGCAGCTACATAGGAGTCGGGGACATACTCCTGTCTGAAGACCTGGTAGAAAGTGTCCCAAGTAATGCCAACACCAGTCTCCAGTAAGGTACTAGACGTACCGCGCCACCAACGCTCTGCGGACTTCCTCAACAATAAGGTCACCAACCTCAACCGGAGATCATCGTCATACTGGGCTCGATCAGAAAGATGTATGACGCTATGGAGCCAAGAATCCGCGTCCTCACTTGACTCATCACAATTGAAGATAGGAGGACTCATCCTCTGAAACCGAGCTATGACCACATCCATTCTCTCTACCGGAGCCGGCGGAGCTGCAGCCTCCTCCTCTCCACTACTCTCAAGAGTATGACTAGGCGCACTATACTGATCCTCATTCTGTCCTCCTGATTCCTGGAATAGGCCCCTACTACGACCACGACGTCTAGGCGGCATCTATAACACTCAACAGGATAAGGAAAAACAGAACAGATACAGCAAAGAAAGCATATAACACAACATATGCAGCACGTAGTCACATAAGTCAAGCACATGCAACACGCAACACTGTGCCTAGACTCAAGTGTGATCAAAGGAATTGAGCTTATCCCAGCTTAAGCTCTGATACCAAAAATGTCAGGCCTCGTACTCACAACAAATAAACACACGCGGAAGCTATCAAAAAGTGGGTAAAATTTTCGCTTTTAGGCCCGACGGTTTTAAACATATAATTTAAAATACAACGATACTTAAAATAAGTTTCCCAATTCATAAAACAATCAACAATAAAGCATACATAATTCAAACATGTATCATATTCCCCTACGGATACAACAACAAAGCGCAGGGCATCCCCCTAGCTAACTGATACATATATATATATATATGCTATATGCTACTGGGACACACTAGCCACCTCCTGGGGCACCACCAGCTGGGTTGAAACCACGACCAGCTGTAGAACCTGGGTTTCCTGATAAAGCATACATAATTCAAACATGTATCATATTCCCCTACGGATACAACAACAAAGCGCAGGGCATCCCCCTAGCTAACTGATACATATATATATATATATGCTATATGCTACTGGGACACACTAGCCACCTCCTGGGGCACCACCAGCTGGGTTGAAACCACGACCAGCTGTAGAACCTGGGTTTCCTGAAAACAACGCAACAAAGAAACAAGTCAAACCCCAGTACGGAGAGAAACTATACAACAGCAATAAACAGCAAGGAATAAAATGCGATGCTATGCATGAGACGCCGAAGAACAACGGAAATCTCGACCCACAAGGGAGCTAAGGAACTCAAACATAGCTCCAAGAATTACCAACAACACACAGTGGCCACGGGGTATGTTCATAGTGTGGTAGTGAGCCACTCGCCATGACACAACTCCCCACTTACCAGATGAATCAAACAACTCAACCTGCTGTTGCCTCGCCCATGAACTGTGGTAGTTAACCACTCGGCGCATGGTGGCTACGATCCCAGCTGGGAGATGAGAGTGCGGTATTGCCGCTCGCCCTCACATCCTGGTAAGAAAAAACAACAATACAACAATGTACAAAGACTACCAAAACTGGAATGGAATAACATGCGTGTATGCAACATGCTGGAATACAGGAATATAAACATATGAAACGCAGCAATTACACAAATAGCATACACAGTCCTCAACCAGGACAACAACAAGCACGGCAGTCCAACACAGCCATCTCGCACTTCATCCAAGCCACGTTCTTCGCTAAATAATAAGCTCAAGATCCGTACCTTAAACTGAGCAACAATAACACTGCGAGAAATCCCGAAGACTCTGGTAAAAGCCTGCTAAACACACGGCATACACAACATAAATCCAACGGGTTGCTAATCAAGCTCACAGCTGGAATTTAAACACTAAAACCAGCGCTCAATCTAACCCATACAACTTAACAGGAAGCTAATATAAAGGCTAGGAACAAGATCTCGAAGCTAATTCGAAAAGCTACCTGCAACTTCGAAACGCACGAACACGAACATCAACTTCGTGCTTTTGCTCCAGCTAAATATAGCCTCTAAAAATGGTATAGGATGATAGAGCTTCTCGAGAGGAGTCCAACGCTACCTCACACGAGCAAAACAACCACCGGAAACGCCGGGAATTCACCGAAATAGCTCACGGTGAACAGTAACGAGGGTTTGAGAAAGAGAACGAAAGGCTGGAAAATATTCTAAGTATAGAATCTGGTATCGAATTTGAAGACCAAGTCTTCCTACTAATAGCACTAGCAACGACTGGAAACTATACAAAAATTGTCCACCGACAAAACCAGTCGACACCATCAATTTCAAACCAGCAGGCACCCACAACCATCGGCTGGTCGAACCCTTCAACGCCTAATCCCAAACACATAGAACGACGTCGTAGGACTCCACCTACGACTGGTTCCAAACCAAAAGCTGGACAGCCAGTCGACCGGACGCTAAAAATCAATCACAAAGCAAACCCTCGACTGGTCCTCAAAACAGCGTCGCACCAACTAATCCAGACGACGTCGCATAGGATGCTCAATCCTTAATACCAGCTGCTGGTCATCCAGACGCAAGACACAAAACAACGCACAACGCTTCCCTCGTCTGGTACCAGTCGCTACGTACCAACACAACCAGTCGCAACAACTCCTCGCAGCTGGTACCAGTCGCAATACCTCAAACGACGGCGTTTCATGCCCTGCGCTACCAAAACAAGCTACGACTGTTTTCGCCACCGACCAGCTGCTAGCCCACAAACCAGCTTTTGCCTCAAAACTCAAAAACACGAAAACATCCAGAATTGCTCAACACACGAAATGGAACCCGAAAATGCAACTCAAAACAGAGATCTAAACCACAAAATCTCATGATCAACCGATTAATTCCAACAATTAATCCTTAATACAAAATCAGGTCTCACATGGGGGATACCATTCGAGCATAACAAAGTATACATAAACATATACAGATTCGAACAAAGCATGTACAGACAGAGCATATCATAACAGGTAGCACTGATAGTTACTTAGTTTCTATGGTTTACTGATCAGTCCGTAATTTTTACTCCTATAGGGGGTCGAGGCCATAGTTATCCTCGTAAATCAGAGTGCGGAATATTCCGTAGACCCATATTGCGACAGAAACATCAGTGCTAAAATAGAGCATAGATCATAGCATGAACTTGACACGAAACCAAAACTCGAATGATAATTCAAAACAGCACGTAGCGTGAATATCATATAATATTTGAAACGAATATATACATAGCAAAATCCCACTTACAGTCTGCTGAAATCTGTGTGGTTCGAGGTACAGGAAATGTTCACCTCTTTGCCAAATCTGATGTACGAAATCTGGTGAATTCGTACAGCATCGGGATACAACTTGTGCAGAGTTTCAACGTGAGAGTTTACTGGTGTTGTTACTGATAATTTTCGGAATGAGTGGTGATAAATATGATGCCACAGTAGGGTATTTTTAGGTGCAGAAACAGGGAGTCAAGAGGGCATATGTTACAGAATTAAATTCCTGATTTGATGGTAATAAATATGGCTGTTACAAAAGTAACAGTTTTGGAATTGAATTGAGTGGTTTAATTGGCCATTAATCTCCCTAAATTGGCATACGATTGTTGGCTTTCCAAACAAAATCTGATATGTACGCGTATAGCAGCCTGCTGAATTTCGTGAGCCAAATCTGAGTTTTCTTTACCAAATCTGAATTTACGTCGCCGAATCTGAGTTGACTTAGTCAAAGCTGAGTTGACTAGTCAAAGCTGAGTTGATCGTCCCGGATATGAGTTGACTTACAGATCTGAGTTCTGAGTTGACTGTCCTAGAATTGAGTTGACTATTGACCATCTCGGATCTGAGTTGACTGTTGACTGTCTCGGATTTTAGTTGACTGTTGACTGTCCCAAGTCTGAGTTTACCGTCTCAAATCTGAGTTGACCGTCTCAAATCTGAGTTTTTTGTTTTTCACACTAGTTAGCTCATTTTGACTCGTTTATCGACTCCATGATAGTAATCAGATGGCGAGGTTGGGTGAGGTCACGACATATGTAGGAGTCAATGATTTTTTGGTGATGATTCACTCGTCGATGTGCATGGATATCCTATTCTATCTGAGGAGATAATAGTGTGACTAACCTCTGGCCAGAGTACTGGATGTGCTTTAGTGTAAATGGGTTTACCTAGTAGCACATGCAATGTCACTATTTGATCTCCAAGATGTATTCATGACTTTCGCCAATGATTGTTGACTCGGTATGGATATTTGAGATGAAAGAACCATACTATATGCTGATGGATCTGTTTAGACAGATCCTGATTAAGTTTTGAATTACACAAAACCTATTATTGTGTTTCTAACAATTCTACTTAAGTGTACAGTTTTTAGGAACGAAGAAGAAGATGAACAGTAGTTGAAGTCTGTCCAGTCGATGGTTCTCAAAGATAAAGTTCAGCAGCTGGTTTGGTTATTCATTGTTATCGGCAGCTGGATTAGCAATGGAGACGTCCAAAGTTAAGTCAGGTGTTCGAAATCAGGCGGAGGCCAAGTTGAACCAGCTGGAGCATAGTGAATCAGCTGGAACGATATTAGGAACGAAGAAGAAGATGAACAGTAGTTGAAGTCTGTCCAGTCGATGGTTCTCAAAGATAAAGTTCAGCAGCTGGTTTGGTTATTCATTGTTATCGGCAGCTGGATTAGCAATGGAGACGTCCAAAGTTAAGTCAGGTGTTCGAAATCAGGCGGAGGCCAAGTTGAACCAGCTGGAGCAAAGATCTGGAGTCAGCGATGATGACATCAGCAGTGATGTCATCACAATCAGCAGATGAAGAAATCAGCTGGAGCGCTAAGCATAGATGATGTCATCAGCAGTGACATCACATTCAGCAGGAAGCTATCAGCAGATGAGTAGAGAAGCGCAAGAGATAGAGCGACGTTGTACAGGAAGAATTGTCCAGTCGCAAGCTACTGATCACCAGCAGATGCTATTTGAAGTTAGCGATAGAAAAACGATGTCGTTCGAATAAGTTGGAACGACAGCGTTTTGCCTTCGCACTAAGAATCAGTCGAAGGATTTTGCGATGGTGACAATCAGCAGAGAGCTTCAACCAGTCGAAGGAATTTGGAGTTGGCGATAGCAAAACGATGTCGTTCGAATAAGTTGGTACGACAGCGTTTTGCCTTCGCGCTAAGATTCAGCAGTTGGTTTGATTTCAGCAGATGGATTCAGCAGAAGCGCAAAGACAATGATCCAGCAGATGATGTTGACCAGCAGGTGCATTACAAAGATAACAAAACGGTGTCACTTGAATAAGTTGACACGACATCGTTTTATCGCTAAAGATCAGTCGTTGAGTTTTTACAAAGGATCAGTCGATGGAATATTACACATGTTGAAAAGAAACCAGCAGGAGCTTTCATTCAAGTGTGTTCCAGTCGCAGAACTACAAACGACGAAGGAAGTGCTGGGCATCAAAAGGGATTTCAGGTTATCAGCAGAAGATGAATCCAGTCGCAGTGATGAACCAGCAGCGAAGCAGTTGACAATTTACGAAGAGTTATCAAAGCTGGATGTCAACTGCTGAGCTTAATTCAAATGGCGAAAACGACAAGAAGCCTGCAAAAGAAAAGGACACAAGGACTATTCCCTGTCGGTACTTTACAGAACACATTTGAACGGGAAGAATTTTGTGTCCAACGGTTTGAATTTGAACAGAGGCTTTATATGCGAGAAGCGCCATTAAAGAACATGACTGTGTGTTCGATGCTGGTGAGACCAGAGAGTTGTTGTTGCACAGAAAAGAAAAATCAATAGAAGACAACAACAGAGGGAAAATGAACCAGAAGCAAAGCTGTCAACTATCATTCTAGAGAGAGCTTAATTGCAGTTGACAGTGGAGCTAGAATTAGCTTGTGCAGAGCGATTTCCCTAGTGTGTGAGAAACAGAGAGTTGAGCGTTTCATTGTATCAAATCTCACACACAGAGATTCATTCACATTCATTAGTGAATGAATCTCAAAACCATTTCAGAATCAGTTACCGTCCAAGCACGATGACGTAAAACTCATGTGTATGTAGTTAGTCACACAGTTGCGGCTGGTGTGCATTTGTGAAGTCTAGGAGTTCTCGCAGCTGCTGGTTGCGGGATTGGGTCTGTACGTGTTGTATAGATCAAAGTCTTCTAGTGGAGCCTTCCGAGGTGGAAGAAGGGGAGATGTAGGACATTGAGGTCCGAACTTCCAGAAACAAACCTGCTGCGTATCGTATTTCTTTAACTTTCAGCACCTGCATATTTACTTTATCATCGCACGTAAAACAGAGTTCAGCACTCGCATCATTCAGCACTTGCAATTTACGTTCAGCACTCACGCATACACAGTTCAGCACACAAGCACAGTAAGTCTCGAACAGGTTTATGTGGAACATAAATCTGTTTGAGTTGGTTTTAAAATATTAGGATTCAGTTCTGGTATTTTCCACATGATTTTTAAATCATATCAGATCTGTCTCCGGTGCTCTTGTTTATTTTAAGTGTTCAAGAACCATGAGCTATTGCAGCTCCATAGCAGCGCGAAAATTTTTTAATGTCTTTTAACAAGCGCGGCTGCTAAGTTTCCCTCTTCAAAACAGGGACCCAACATATGCTAACCATGACTGATTGATTCTTGAAGGCACTATCAATGATATCTAGGGGATCATGGGGCGATGTTGCTAGACGCTTTACCATGATCCAATGGATAAGTCCGAAAATATATTTTCGGAGTCACAAGAAGTTTTGAGCCCACGGCTAGCTATATCCCTGAACCATTGAGGGTCAGACAAGTACTAGTTTCCCAAGTCATGTATAGATATGGAACTCAAGGTGTTGAGTACAGTCGGGGAGCATGACTTCCAAAATTATCTACGGGAGTATAACTACTATTTTAGCTACTGGAGTGGAACTGCTATTTTTGGATTCAGTGGTCCGCAATTTTGTTTTTGCATCATGATGTATAGTTTTGGAAACTGTGTACATCGGTTCGATCTGATCGTCAATCGGGTTTATAATGAAACCACAACGATTCTGGTTGGATCGGTATTGGGCTTGCCCTATGCACGTCAATCTAGTTTTTCTAACGCCCAGAAACTTTTTGAATCCACAAGTAGAAAGTTTAAGTATTGGGGGATCTATTTGAAATGCTATTCTTAATCAGCTTACATTTGAGTTGATTTTTCCAGATAAGAGACACGGTTTAGAGAGCTGTCCAGTTGGTCCAAACAAGGCGATTTAATTCCTCTTTTAAATAAAATGGTTCAAATTGCATCTTTATTTGTTGTTAAAAATTAGAGTAGCACTTTTTAAGCATATTAGCACTTTTTTTTTAAAAAGAAAACGTGTTTCACTCCTTAGGCTTTAGATTTCATATAAAATCTTTCTAATGAGTCATGCATTTTCATTTACAAACAAAATACTTTTCATTGAGGTGCTCTCTTCTTGAATAGGAACAAAGATTTCAAAGCTTTTCCCAGGAATTGATCGAGTTTGTGTGTTGATCCAGGCTAGATAAACTCGCTGTAATTGTTGTCGCAGAAAAGGCAAGTAAACTCTGTTTCTTGCTGTACTCTTTAAAGCATATATTGATTCGGTTGCATGTTTTTATGTTTTTAGAAGTTTGAGAAACGTTTCCTTCAAGTTTTTCAAACAGAAGAGTTCATGATGTTTTCTTTGTAAAATATTGGTTTGCTGTGATTTGATTCAGAAAAGTTGTTAGAACATTTTGGATTATGTTCGTTCAGTTTCTTCTTGAGTTTTCTGGGATGTTCTTCAAAGTAGCTTATCAGCAGCTTACATGACTTTCTGTCAGTAGCTCATAAGTAGCTTACAAGCAGCTTAGGTATTTTTTCGTTCAGTTTCTTCTTGAGTTTTCTGGGATGTTCTTCAAAGTAGCTTATCAGCAGCTTACATGACTTTCTGTCAGTAGCTCATAAGTAGCTTACAAGCAGCTTAGGTATTTTTTCCTTAGTAGCTTACAAGTAGCTTACGTGTTCTTATTTCTGGAATTTTCCTTAGATATTTTCGATTTCTTGAAACTAAGGAAACCTTCTAAGTGGTGATATTTTGAGCTAGTTCGCGATCTATTTTTCCCAGATCTGTTCATTGCCTTGATCTGTTTCTTTTCCTAGAGATGATTTTAAGTCGCGATCTGTTTTCTTCTCTGAGCTGTTTTATGTTGTGATCTGATTTCATAGTCTGAGCTGAGTTGACTTTATTTGACCGTCGTAATCTGATCTGCTCACTTAAGTCTTGTTGACTTTCCCTAATCTGAGTTGACCAAACAGCCCAAATCTTATTTTCTATTCTAAGCTGGTACGCTTGCGTACTGTTTATAATCCGAGCTGATTCTAGTTTTCCTCTTCAATCGAACTCCCAATAGTTTCTAAACATCAATAGAGTTTTAAACAGCAAACCATACTTTAAAGAAAGAAAGAGAAGATAGAACAGAAGGTTTAAAGGAAGTAAAAAGTTTAAGAGATTATGGCATAGATAACATATGGTCTCCATGGAAAGGGTGAGGACGCTGGCCGACGAACCAGTGTGCCCCTTTCAAACCGGAAGGGATCATGTTATGGTTGACAAACTATATACCCTTCAATTGTGATGCTTGGGATTTGTTCCCAGTTTCTGATATCAGTTGAAAGTTTGATCACACGACCTTGACCTATGTACAGGTGTCTAAGCCATATTTCTATTGAAAATAAGAACAGAGCACATAGTGATTTATAATCACAACCCTAAGAAAGGTTTATGATACTTAATTTTAAATGCAAGTAAATGTTTTCAAACATGTGCAGTTTATGCTTTCTCAGTTTTGCAGTACCAGATTGTTAAGTTACAGTATTCTATTGTGCAGCTTTTGAGCTTCAGTTCAGATAAAGATATTGTTATATTTGTATTGCCTGCCCTTGCTATTCCAAATTTACTTGTTGAGCCATTAGGCTCACTAGTTTTCTTGAGTGCAGGTGATGAGAAATATGGGAGCTGGATGGTGTAAGCTAGACCAGACCGGAGGTGTTTATCATGGACAATAGCTTCCGTTCTATTTTCAGTTTTTTATTTGTTGTTGTATAGACATTATGTTACAGTTATTCGAACTTTTCAGATTACGTTTTGTTTGTTTCGAGTAATCTGAATGACAGTTGTAAACTCTGTAAATTTTGGATATTCCACTCAGTTATGAAAGACAGAGTTGTTTTCTAGTTCAACGAACGATTCTGTACATTTGCAATTTCGTCCAGAAATATATTGGTTATTTGTTTTAAACCAAGTCCAAATTTTTTTAGTACCTTTCAATTTGGACCCCAAACTTATTAAATTAGTTTAGAAAAAGTTCAGTCGCTAAAATTTTAGTCCATGAAATATCTATAAATAGGAGACTAGGGAGGAGTTGAAAAGTGCACCAATTTGAGCACTCAAAGCTTGCTTTACTTTTCTCTCCCTCCCCCTCTCCTGTACTCTTGGCCGCCGCCTTTTTGCGCTATCGTCGCCATCGTAGCACATCGTTGCGACCAACTCGACCAGGAGATTCTATCCGTGAAACTTTTGCTGTCTTTATAGTGCAAACCAGCAAATAAGTTGGGATTCCGGTCGTAGACCGGATTAGGCGCTATTCGAGATTCCACCATAGAAGGGTCATCTCCCTCTGACGACTGGTCGGAGTCGGAACCCTAGTCGCCAAAGGTAACTCCTTAAATATCCCATGTATGTTGCTCTGGGACCCTAGTCGCCAAAGGTAACTCCTTAAACATACTATGTATGTCTTAACATTTAATTTTATTACACATGAGCTGTGAGGATTGAGATTCGACAATTAGTGATTAATCTGGTAATCAGATTTGGTTTAGAATTAGTCGCGGGAGTTGTGGATTTTTGAATTTCAGATTCGAGATCTTTGGTAGAATCTGGTTGATGATTGTTCAGTTATGACGAAGTGCTGTTCAGCCTTGAGTCGTTGGTTTCTATCGGGTGGAACCTACGACGAATTTGGAGTTGTTTTGTTGAGTTTTCTTATCGGGATCTGGTTCCAGTAGGCGTTCAGATGCGAGGTCCCATCGTTGGAGATTCATATTTGACGCGGGGAGTAATGCGTCGTCGTTTCGCTTGTTCAGATGCGAGAGATGTCTGGTAGCGAGAGATATCTGTTAGCGGATGCGCGCAGATGCGAGAATCAGCGAGGAGATGTCTCGTGTTAGTCAACGTTTCTGATTTGACCGATGTTGCTAGCGAATATTCAGATGTGAGTACCCAGTTGTGACGCTAGCGAATGATATCTGGTTGTGAGCACTGTAATATGTTTCAGATGTGAGGCAGTACGTCGTCGTTTTGTTTAGTTGTGTGCGTTAGCGTTAGCGTAGAGAACTCTGATGTGAGTTAGCGCAGGATTCAGATTTGAGGGCTTTACCTTAGAGTAAGCTGGGATATGTTTTTGTCGGTGATTGATTTATACTGTAGACTTTGACTCGAGGATTAATACCGGTGTTGATCTAAACTTAGCGTATTTTTGAACCCGACATTTCTTATAGTCTTCCCTAGTGAAACCCTCGAAAATTACTGTTCATTCGAACCCTTCTCCGGTAGATTGCCGTCGACTTTCGTCGTTGTTTGGAGCAAGGTTGGTGGCGCTGGGTTCGTCTTGCTTAGCTCTTTCGATTGATACCTGTTTGGGGCTGTAGATCGACTTGAGGAAGAAGGGGCGAAGTAGCTGCAGTTCGAGTAACTTCGTGATTTCCAGTCGATGTTTTCCCCCAATCAGATTTGAGCTTCAGGGTAAGTGATTTCGACTAGTTTTAAGTTGATTCTAGCTAGTTGATCCTGCGTTGATAGGTACAACCAGATTTGAGTTCTTGACCGTAGGCAGTAATGTATATAAGTTCAGATTTGTGCTAAGTTATGAGATACTTTGACAGATTTGAGGTCCCAGGCGGTTTCTGCTGTGGTTGTTGAGACCAGTGAGGAAGCAGACTTGTGCAGGCTGAGGTTTCCGTGTCCTGGAGAAATCTGTTGAGGTAGAATCTGAATATTGAGGTACGGATTGAGCTCTTGTAAACAGCTTTGGGCATGGACATGTTTATATTTCTTGTCGTGAAAGCTGTATGCTGTGAATTACGTGGTTATGTGAACAGAATTGTCTTCTGGGATATATTATCTGTTCTGTTTCACGTACTGTATTATGTATGCTGAAATCTGAGTATTGATGGCATTCATGCATATATTGAGCCTGTTATTCGATTGATGACCTGAGTCGAGCTAGCAATTTGATCGGCCGATTGTGTTGTCGTGCCTGAAGGGTCAATTGCTATCATCGGAGTGGTGACCGACTGATGAGTTGTGTCTGAAGTCCACCGAGCTGTGATGGCTTACGGGCCTGATGATCACGGACCGATGATTTCCACCGGCTGATTAGCTGTGCGTGGTGTTGGAGGCTCAGTTGAGATTTTGTCAGCTGACTGTTGGCCTTGATGACCGATTCCTTGATAGCCATCATGCATTTCATAACTTGAGATATAGCATGTTGCATGATTTGTTGTTTTTAGGTTGCTCTTCGTACTGAGGTTTGACCTCGTATTTTATTCTTGATTTTGTGTTGCTTGGGTCTGTGTTACCCATTGCAGGTTCTTCAGGTAACCAGGCTGGACCGAGTGGAGCTCCAGATGGTCGGTCCCCATTTTGAGTGAATCCCAGTTATATTTTTATTATGTATTAAACAGGGGATGCCCTGTGTTTCAATATATTTTGGGGATCGGTTGTATGACTTTATTATTTACCTGTTATGTTGGATTTTGAGTCAAATCCTATTTTGAGTATGTATGTTTCGAAAGATTGATTTATGTTCAGGACCAAACATTCAAAAATTTTTAAGCCCTATTATAATGCTTCCGCAGTTATGTGCTTAATTGTGTTGTTAATCTCTGTGATTAGCACGGGGCCTGACATTTTTGGTATCAGAGCTTAAACTGGGATAAGCTCATTTTTTTTTTCAATCACACTCAAGTTTAGGCACAGAGTTTGGATTTGATTTTGATTGACTCTGTGGTTTATGTGATTATTTTACATGCCTCTGTGATTTATCTGCTATTAACCTTGAGTTTTGGTAGATGCCACCGAGGAGAGGTAGATGTAGAACCACTAGGCGGTCTGCTGAGGAGTCTAGGGCCTCAGAGAGCGATGAGGACGTTCAGCAGAGTGAGCCCTTGCGTCATCGAGAGAGACAGACAGAGGTGGATGATATGACTAGGCAGGTTGGTGGGATGGAGTTAGTTCTGGCTAGATTTCAGTGGAATAACCCTCCGACTTTCACTGGCGCTGAGGGTGGCTTGATGGCTGAAGGATGGCTGGTTCATATGGAAGAGTTGTTTGATACCTTGGAGTACACTCCAGAGAAGATATTGAAGCTAGCGGTGCTGCAGTTGAGGGATAATGCGCAACGCTGGTGGAGGGGTACTTCCCGTATCTTACGAGAGAGTGGGGCTATGATTACTTGGGAGAGCTTCTGTGCAGCATTTCGACAGGAGTATACCCCGGAGTCCTACTACAACAACAACCGTGAGCGAGAGTTTGATAACCTGAAGCAAGGGGACATGAAGGTGGCCGAGTATGCCAGACAGTTTTCTTCGCTCTTGATGTATGTTCCCCATGTAGCTAACCAGGATAGGACTAAGCGGAATAAGTTTATGAAGGGGTTGAGGCCTGATTTGTTTCGGATGGTGTTGTCTGGTTCGCCTGCGACCTATGCTGAGGCCGTGGATCGGGCTGTGATATTGAGGAGAGTTTGTTGGAGGCACAGGCTCAGGTTCAGCCGACGACTGGGCGTGTTTTTCAACCAGCTTTAGAGGTGTCTCAATCATTCCAGTCTCCTCAGGGGTCGTAGCAATCGAATAGCCAGAGGTTTAGACCACGAGGCAAATAGTTTAAGAAGAAGGCAAATTCGAGTTCCTCTGGTTCTGTGAGTTCTGGTGGCAGTGGTTCTGGCAGTGTGTCTTGTGGACTGTGTGGAGGGAAGCATATGACTTCACAGTGTCATGGAGTTCGAGGTCTCTGTCATCTGTGTGGTCAATCGAGACATTGTGCCAGAGTGATGGGTGGACAGCCTGTGAGTCAGTCGCAGCAAGGTTCTGTTGGTGGATCTTCGCAGCGACATCAACCTTTTGCTCAGCCCCAACGTTCTGGATTCCAACTCCGTGAACCTTCGAGGTTTGGAGGACCTTCGAGACCTAAATTTTCGGGACCACAACAGGCCCAGGTGAATGCCTTGATGAGAGAGCAGGCTGAGGAGATACCTGGTGGAGTTATCCCAGGTACATGCTCTATCTTTGATTTTCCTGCGAGAATTTTATTTGATACAGGAGCATCACACTCCTTTGTTTCTGCATGGTTTGTGCATGAGTGTGGGTTGAGAGTTACCCTACTGTGTGATGTTGTGTCTGTGTCTACTCCTGCTTATTTCCCATGAGATTGTTATGGATTGCGTGATCCGGTTTGAGCAGAATATGTTAGTGGCGAATTTTATCTCTTTGGAGATGAGAGATTTCGATTGTATCTTGGGAATGGATGTGTTGTGCAGTTATAAGGCTACTGTTTACTGTTTCCATGGTGTGGTGAGATTCCGTCCTGAGTCGGGTGAGAAGTGGGATTTATACGATGTGGATTCGCGCTCGAAGATTCCACTGGTGTCTGCCATGGATATGTTTAGCTTGTTGTCGCTGGGGAATGCAGGATTTATGATCTATACTCTTGATGTTTCCCAAGAGTCGCGATTGGAATTGAGCGACATTCCAATTGTCCGAGAGTTCCCAGATGTGTTTCCAGATGAGATTCCTGGATTCCCTCCGCGACGTGAGATCGATTTCAGTATTGAGTTGGTTCCTGGAACAGCCTCGATTTCTATAGCTCCGTATCGATTGGCGTCACCAGAGTTGAAGGAACTCAAGGATCAGTTGAGAGATATTCCGAAGAAAGGCTTCATTCGACCAAGTATGTTGCCTTGGGGAGCTCCGATTCTGTTTGTGAAGAAGAAGGATGGGTCTATGAGGATGGGCATTGATTTTCGGCAGTTGAACAAAGCGACGGTGAAGAAAAAGTATCCTTTGTCGAGGATTGATGACTTGTTCAATCAGTTTCAAGGATCGACTGTGTACTCGAAGATTGATTTGCGCTTTGGCTATCACCAGTTGCGGATTAGAGACGCTGATGTAGCGAATATAGCTTTCCGAACGAGATACGGGCATTATGAGTTTCTTGTGATGCCGTTTGGGTTGACGAGTTCCCCTGCTGTGTTATGGACTTGATGAATCGCTTCTTTAGCGAGGTACATCGATCGATTTGTGATTATCTTTATAGGTGACATCTTGGTGTATTCGAGGAGTTTCAGAGAGCATAAGTAGCACCTGAGATTGGTATTGCAGAAGTTGAGAGACTCGCAGCTGTATGCCAAGTTCGGCAAGTGTGAATTTTGGCTAGATAGAGTTATATTTTTGGGTCATGTCATTTCAGCGCAAGGTATTTCAGTGGATCCAAGCAAGGTCGAAGCAGTTCTTAACTGGGAGAGACCTAGGAATGTGTCGGAGATCCGTAGTTTCTTGGGATTAGCAGGCTATTATAGGCTTTTCATTGAGAAGTTCTCTTCGATAGCCAGGTCGATGACTCAGTTGACCCAGAAGGATAGGAAGTTTGTTTGGACTGACGAATGCGAGTCTAGTTTTCAGATGCTGAAGGAGAAGTTGACTACTGCTCCTGTGTTGACTCTACCGTCTGGATCTGGAGGTTTTGTTGTTTGCTCCGATGCTTCTTTGAGTGGTTTGGGATGTGTTCTGATACAGAACGGGTGTGTGATTGCGTATGCGTCTCGACAGTTGAAGCTCACGAGATGAGATACCCCGTTCATGATTTAGAGTTGGCTGTGATTGTGTTTGCTTTGAAGATCTGGCGTCATTATCTGTATGGTGAGGAGTTTGTGGTGTGTACACTGACCACAAGAGTTTGAAGTATATCTTCGCCCAGTCGGATCTGAATATGAAACAACGTCGTTGGATGGAGTTGCTCAAGGACTTTGATTATGAGATTCACTTCAGCCTGGGCGGATGAACTTAGTAGCCGATGATTTGAGTAGGAAAACCCAGCCTGCGATGTTAGCGTCTTTGAGTGTCTCGAGAATCTACGAGCAGTTGGGGAGTTCTGGTTGGCGATTCCAGCTGAGTGATCAGTATTTCATAGTTTTTTTGATTCAAGTAGAACCGTAGATTGTGATTGACATTAGAGAGGCTCAGAGGACTGATCCTTGTATTCATGATATGAGATTCACTTCAGCCTGGGCGGATGAACTTAGTAGCCGATGATTTGAGTAGGAAAACCCAGCCTGCGATGTTAGCGTCTTTGAGTGTCTCGAGAATCTACGAGCAGTTGGGGAGTTCTGGTTGGCGATTCCAGCTGAGTGATCAGTATTTCATAGTTTTTTTGATTCAAGTAGAACCGTAGATTGTGATTGACATTAGAGAGGCTCAGAGGACTGATCCTTGTATTCATGAATTGAGGATTAAGGCCCAGGATGGTCAGTCTGATGACTTTTCTGTTGCTTCTGATGGGTGTTTGAGATTCAGAGAAGATTGGTGGTTCCGAAATTGATTGATTTGAAAGAAACTATCATGAATGAAGCACATTGTAGTAGGTATAGTGTGCATCCGAGCGAGAGAAAGATGTACCATTCCCTGAAGTCTCACTACTGGTGGGAAGGCATGAAGAGCGACATTTATGGTTTTGTTGCTCAATGTTTGAATTGTCAGCAGGTCAATGTCGAAAGGATGAGACCTGGTGGATTGTTGCAGAGTTTAGAAGTTCCTAAGTGGAATTGGGAGCACATCGCCATGGAATGTGTGACTCATTTGCCTCGTTCGTGTAGGGGATGTGATGCGATTTGGATGGTGACTGATAGACTCTCGAAGTCAGCCCATTTCATTCCCTATGATGTGAGGTGTTCGATGAAGAAAATGGCGAAGTTGTACGTTGACCATGTGGTGAGGTTGCATGGAGTGCCTGTTTCGATAGTGTCAGACAGAGATCCAAGATTCACATCTCGGTTTTGGAAGAGTTTGCAAGCAACGATGGGTTCAAGATTGGCTATGAGTACAGCATATCACCCTTAGACAGATGGCCAATCCGAGAGGACCATTCAGACTTTAGAAGATATGCTACGTGCAATTGTGATGGATGATGGATCGATTTAAGCGAGACCCTCTGTTAATGTGCAATGACTAGTTATTCGATCAATAACCAGTGCTAGAGGGTGTAACCAGATCGAATGACAAGATGCCGGATTCAGCTAGAAGTTGAAGCCGGGTTCGCAAAGATCAAGCTGGTTTCAGCTGAAAGTTGAAACCAGCCCGATATAAGGCGAGCGCTAAACATGCCAGTTCCAGCTGGAAGACTAGAACCAGCTCGACACTTCGGCCGAAAGATCTGGTTAACTTAACTTGAGCTGCAATAGCTCAGTGTTCTTGAATACTTTGTGCACCAAGATACAGATTGAGTAAAACATGCGGAAATAACTCAAACTGCACTCTATCGTTCGAAGCCCAATTAAACAGTTATAAACGCGTAAGCAAATATGTGATGCGTATAAATGTAAATACTGAAAACAGTAAAGAAAGATACGCTGAATTTGTTTCTGGAAGTTCGGAGCCCAATCTCCTACATCTCCCCTTCTTCCGTCACGGGAAGGATCCACTAGAAGACTTTGATTACAACAACCCTCGCTGCAACCCACTCCTACGACCCGCAGCCGCAATAAATCCTAGCATCTACCACTGCACACCAGCCCGTAAGCTGTGTGACTAACTCACTTCTTTTACGTATCAGTGAGAAAGGCTACAAGGACTTGTTTAACGTCTCTGTCCAAAGACTACACATACTTCTTTAACGTCTAAGTGCGAAAGACAACTAGACTTGTTAACGTCTCTGTCCAAAGACTACAATGGAAGTCGTTTGATTCGATTCACTCAACTATTCTATTTAAGATCACTGCTCTCATATGTGAGTGAATCTGTGTGTGAGAAATATACAATGTAAGCTCTCTCTCTCAAGTGTATTCTCACACCCTGGAAAGTGCTCCTAGATCGAGCTGGTTGTTCATTGTATTTCCACAGTGTTGTGCATTTTTCTGATTTCTTCATTTTGTCTTGCACAACACTGTTACGACTTCATTCTTCTCAGCCCTCCTTCAAATCGTTGCATGTGCTATGTTTTATAGCCTTGCATGGAAATTTGTCCGTTGGACACAAAGTAGTAGACGTTGAAAGGTCTTCTGACACTGTTGTACTTTGTGTCCTATGTAAATAAATGCGTTGCAAGCTTTTCTTCACTTTAATCACGTGAGCACTGTTCTGAGAAGACAATACAAGCAAGTTGATTTGAATAAAAACATTGTTTGTCGTCTAGCGTTGTATTCAAATCTTCTTGCTCGTAGATTTGATGGCATCTGTCCTGCCATCTAGCTGGTTTGTCCTTAACCAGCTTGCCAGCTTGTTCATCAATATGATCTGCATCGAGCTGGTCTTTTTTGAGCTGGTTGCTTCTTCAAGCCATTCAAAGATCTCTTCGTCTCCTCTTGTTTGTAACCGCTCTTGCGCAACTCTTCTAATTTGCTCTTGTCAGCTGATCTTCTTGTTAGAGTAGATTCCCAACTAGCCAACTTGTGGCATGTGGGCTTATAGACTCTTGTATATGACAATCTTTATATATAATATTCGCATTTATCCATATGGAATTCTTTACTTTCATTGTGTGTATAATGATTTACAATTGCGTTGAGTAAAGACCTAGAATACACTCAAGTGTATGTTAGATGTGATAGTGGGTATGACGTGTTAGAGTAGATGCCCAACTAGCCAACTTGTGACGTGTGGGTTTATAGACTCTTGTATGAAACAATCTTTATATATGATATTCGCATTTATTTATATGGCGTTCTTTACTTTCATTATGTGTGTAATGATTTACAATTACGTTGAGTAAAGACCTAGAATGCACTAAAGCG
>KV000933.1:24100-58472 GCA_001598015.1 Dorcoceras hygrometricum | reverse complement strand
CCGATTGTCCAAAATCATCTTAGCTTATTTTTGTTATCACCAAAACTTATAAATATTGTTCTAACAATTTCCCCCTTTTTGGTGATGACAAAACTTCAGCAGCCGAGACAAAAGATATGCAAAAATAAATTGCACACTATCTGCTGGAAAACACATTTTATTAACCAACAAAAATTGTACATAGGATGTGTACAAGAATTATCAGCAAATAATCAGCAGAAAAGAAAATTTAGTCTTTTCTTCTTCTCTTCAGCGACCTTGCTTCTTTTCTTCTTCTTTCCCTGTCTATCTCTGCTGCTTCTTGACTCATAGCCCTGTTGGCATCAGCATCTAGTACTGTTTGAACAATTCGCCGCTGAGCCATTTGAACTCTTTGCTCAAAAGTTGGAGTGACTGCACTGCCTGTAATTTGAGTAGCAGCAGGCTGTTGAGGCCCTCAGCTGCCACTTTCCCCCTTTTTGTCAGCACGGCCCCTATGGATATAATCAACAAGCTCACTAAGCTGGGCATGAATCACACTATGATTCTCTTGTGCCAGACTGTGAAATTCAAGTAACTGGTGGGAAAGAGCTTCCTTGTTAGCCTCAGCAGCCTTCTGAATATCATTCAAGCGCGAGGCCATGATTTCCACTTTTGCATTAACAACATCCACTACTTGACGAACATCCGCTAGTCCTTGAAAGATAGTAGCATTCTGAGTGAGGACATTCTTGCGAAATTCGTTGAAGCGAATTGTGTGAACATCATCTATAGTGCGAACTTCTTGGCGTGCTCCATGAGATAGACTCTTGAAAATATCAGCTTGATCGCGCAAGGAGTCACACACACTCTGTTCAAGCTTGTGCATTCTAGAAGAGATATCGCTCTGAGAGGCAAAAATTTGTTCTGACAGAGCAGCTTGAAAATCAGCAAACACAACAGAAAGATCCGGAGAAATAGTCGGTTGAGAAGATGCAGTCGCATCGATATCTGTATGATCAAAATGAAGCGATGAAGAACTGCTGGAAGAAGAAGAAGACGACTGCTGCTGCTCCAAAGCTAACTGTACACTGGGAGCAACTACAAAAGACTCCTGAGATCTCTGTACACTGCGCAAAATTGTCCTATCCAAAGCAATCAAGGAAAGAAACTCTGAAATGTCTGGACTAGGCAACCAACTGAATAAACTCATATCGACAAAAACGGAGCAAAATTGCGAAACTCTGACAGCAAAAACTGTAGGACGGCTGGAAGCAACACTGGAAACTGATTCACTCAACTGCAAAGACCTGCAAGATCGAATAGAACCAGCTGGTAGAAGTCTCTGCGCACAAAACTCAACAGCTTCCACACATACATCAGCCCATCGCTTCCTCAACAGCTTGAAAAATATACTCATAGTAGGTAGAGTATCATCATATTGCCGCTGTCGTGGAACCTCAGTAGACACAACCTTCCTGGGGATTTGAACCCACTTGTCAGCACACGGCTCCACAGTCCATACTCCATCCACCATAATCATAGTTCGAATCCAGCACAACGATCGAGTTTTTGTGTTGTTTCTGGCAATAACCGCGCCTCGATCGCGTGGACTTCCCTCAAACACCGAAGAGCAACAAGGCTTAGTCCATGTAAGACCAAGAATGCGTGCTTCCTTTGCTAATTCCTCTAATAAAGAAAGATGGAGGGCCGAGAGAAGCTCAATACCCTGAATATCCACAGCCGTAGAACCTTGGCATACATCTTGGAGATCGAATAGTGACATCGCGAGTGTAACTAGGTAAACCCAATTACCTAAAACACTTCTAGTACTCTGGCCAGAGATTTATATACTATTATCCCCTCATATAGCATAGGATATCCACGCATGTCTGCGAGCGGTGAATCCTCGACAACGAAGCATAAAATCCTACATGCATCGGGATCTCACCCAATCCCGCCGCCTAATGACCCCAAGTGAGTCGGCAAATGGGTAAAAGTGAGACGCCTATCATGTAGAGTCTCAATGACGTTTCGAGTCGTGAGGACTAATCAGTACAACCAAGACCTCGGACTTATCCACTCGACAAATGATAACCACTTGGAAGGTCCGAACGAGGGTAGTTCGATAGATCACCAGGTCACTATCTATCTGCATGCTCAGAACATCACAATGCTCCCTACCAATGAAACATGCTACTTCGCATCGCAGATACTAGTCTCGAGCTCGGGCGGCCTTATCCTCATTTTGACGGCCCAATCGACTAGGAACTAATTCAGAATGCACAGTGACTATTAGATGTGTTTCATGATAGCCGTCATACCCACTATCACATCTAACATAAACTATAGTGCATTCTAGGTCTTTACTCAACGCAATTGTTAATCATCATACAACACAATGAAAGTAAAGAATGACATAAACAAATGCGAATATCATATATAAAGATTGTTATATACAAGAGTCTATAAACCCACATGCCACAAGTTGGATAGTTGGGCATCTAGTCTAACACAACAACGAAACAATGGCTGCAAAAGCTTAAATGAGATGATAATACATGTATGCAACATGCTGGACAACAAGCATATAACCATATGCAAAACAACAATCACAACAGCAAGCATACACGTCCAAAACCCACAACCATCTCACAAAACTGCAACATCATGAAACATGGTACTTCGCATCGCAGATACTAGTCTCGAGCTCGGGCGGCCTTATCCTCATTTTGACGGCCCAATCGACTAGGAACTAATTCAGAATGCACAGTGACTATTAGATGTGTTTCATGATAGCCGTCATACCCACTATCACATCTAACATAAACTATAGTGCATTCTAGGTCTTTACTCAACGCAATTGGTAATCATCATACAACACAATGAAAGTAAAGAATGCCATAAACAAATGTGAATATCATATAAAAAGATTGTTATATACAAGAGTCTATAAACCCACATGCCACAAGTTGGCTAGTTGGGCATCTACTCTAACACAACAACGAAACAATGGCTGCAAAAGCTTAAATGAGATGATAATACATGTATGCAACATGCTGGACAACAAGCATATAACCATATGCAAAACAACAATCACAACAGCAAGCATACACGTCCAAAACCCACAACCATCTCACAAAACTGCAACATCACGATGCATCTATACACGGTAGACACAACAGCCATCTCACAATTTATTCCAGCCATAATCACGCTGCATTTATAAGATCCAAAAATACGTACCTTCCAAATTCTGATTTACCCAATCAGATTCAAAGGAACGTAGCAAGTCACGGCCTGCACAAAATCTGCCAAAATACACGGTGCACAGATTTTAGGAAAATGCTAGCACAAACTCACGGCCAACTACAAACAGCTCTCGGCTGGAATCTATACACTAAAACCAGCGCTCAAATCCAACAATACAACTTCACAGGGAGCTCATAACAAGGCTAGGAACAATATTTCCAAGCTAATTCGAAAAGCTACCTGAACAGCAAAATGCACGCACTAAAACAGCAACTTCGTGCTTTTGCTCCAGCCAACGACAGCCTCCAAAATGGGTATGAAATGAAAGAGCTTCACGAGAGGAGTCCAACGCTACCTACAACGTGAAAAACGGTGGCCGGAATCGACGGGAAATCGCCGGAGAATCTCACGGTGAACAGTACCCTAGGGTTTGAAGCGAAGAACGAAAGTCGGGAGAAAATTTGCTAAGTATGGGATCTGGTTTAAAATAATGGAAGGCCAACGCTTCTAATATAAATACACGCATGAAATCTGAATAAATATGCACCGACAGAAACAGATCTCACAAGCCATCCAACGCATGCGCTAAAACCACGATGAAGTCTGAACAATAAAACTAAACGCTAGAAAAAACGCTAACGCTAAAACAATGTCGCACGTCACGGTGAAATCTGAAATGCTAATACCAAACGCTGGTGAAATCTGAAATACAAAGCGCTAAAAGCTAATCGCTGAAATCTGGTCACTCGAAAGCTAAACTCGCAAAACAGATCTCTCCCGCCAGCGTTCACCAAAAAGGCGCCGTAGCAACTTATTTAAATGGCAGCCTTTTACACTCAACACAAAACACGCTGGTAGATCTCACAACACACCGCGGCAAATTTCACCACAATAGCTCACAAATTACACCACACGCTACGTCCAGATCTCAGCACCTAGGGCAACAGATCTCTCATTCTCACAAGACATCCGGACCTCACCAAACGACGGCGTATCAATCCCTCTCGCTACAAAATGCGCCGCAACACCAAGCGTCCAGATTTCTCAAAATCCGAATAGATTTCTCACAAAACTGAGCAAATCTCACCAACAATTCAGATTTCTCACAAAAAAGTCAGATTTCAACTCGAAAATTCCAAAATTTCCAGAATTGCTCTAAATGTGATTTCTGACCCGAAAATGCAAACGAAAGCTTCAAATTGAATTCCGAACACCCAGAATTCTTCAAAAACCGATTAATCCAACAAATAATCTTTATTAAATTTCAGGTCTCACATATCTCCCCACTAAAAAGGATTTCGTCCACGAAATCAAATGACAACTCTGAAAATACAACTCAACAACAAGTTATCAAAACAGAAATTCGCCTAACACATGGCCAAGAGTTCAAGATAACTGAGCAAGCAAATAACAACAACTAGGAAAGAATTACAACCAAAACTACAACTACTGGGAATTTAGCACAACAGCTACTCAAACAGATGTTGCCACTCGCGCTGCATCTTTTCTTCCAGCTCCCAAGTAGCTTCTTCCCTGCCATGCTTGCTCCATTGCACCATTACCAACAGAATGGTTTTGTTCCTCAATTGTTTCTCTTTTCTATCAAGGATTTGCAAGGGATACTCCTGATAACTCAACGTCTGATCTAGCTCAACCTCGTCAGTTCTAAGCACAAGAGACGGATCTGGCTAGTACTTCCTCAACATGGAAACATGGAAGACATCATGCAGAGAAGATAATTCCGGAGGCAACAACAGCCGATACGCTAACGGGCCAATCCTCTCGACGATCTCATATGGTCCGACGTAACGAGGGGCTAACTTTCCCTTGTGACCAAAGCGCATAACGCTGCGAAACGGAGAAACTTTGAGAAATACCTGATCACCAATCTGAAACTCTAGAGGTCGACGCCTCTTATTCGAATAACTGGCTTGGCGATCCTGGGCAGCTTTCATCCGCTGTCGAATAAGATCAACATGATCCTTCATTTGCTGCACAAAGTCTGGGGCAGATACCTGCTTCTCCCCCACTTCTTCCCAACATACCGGTGATCTGAACTTCCTGCCATACAAAGCCTCAAACGGCGCCATTCCAATCGTCACTTGATAGCTGTTATTGTAGGAAAACTCTATCAAAGACAACGCGTCTTGCCAGCTACCACCAAAATCCAACACAACAGCTCGTAACATATCCTCTAACGTCTGGATAGTTCGCTCGGATTGGCCATCTGTCTGGGGGTGATACGCGGTACTCATAGCCAATCTGGTACCTAGAGCTGCTTGCAAACTCTTCCAAAACATGGAAGTAAACCTTGGATCTCGGTCTGAGACGATCTAAACAGGCACACCGTGCAGTCTAACCACGAAATCCACGTACAGTTTCGCCATTTTATTCAAAGAAAAGGTCATACCGTAAGGAATAAAATGTGCATACTTCGACAATCGGTCGTTAACCACCCAAATAGCATCGCATCCTCTGCTGGAATGAGGCAGATGCATCATGAAATCCATAGCTATGTGCTCCCAATTCCATTGGGGCACTTCCAAACTCTGCAACAGACCACCAGGTCTCATCCTTTCGGCCTTTACCATTTGACAGTTCAAACATCGAGGAACGAATCCATCAACGTCGCCCTTCAGGCCAGCCCACCAGAAGTGCGGCTTCAACGCATTGTACATCTTTCGTGCACCAGGATGAACACTGTGTCTACTGCAGTGCGCTTCCCGAAGGATCTCCTCCTTCAAATCAATGAGGTTAGGCACAACCAGCCTGCCACGGAACCTCAAGCAACCATCAGAAGAAACAGAATAATCTTCAAGTTCTCCAGCCCTGACCTTTAACTTCAACTCGTGGATGGAAGGATCAGTCCTTTGAGCTGCTCGAATAGTCGAAACAATCTATGGCTCCACTTGGAAAGAAGAAACCACAACACAATCTTCAGCCGGGTAGAATCTCCAACCAGTAGTATTAAGATGCTCCTGGTCCTTAGAGATATACAACGAAGCAAGCATCTCACTAGCCTTCCTGCTCAAAGCATCGGCCACTACGTTCGAATTCCCAGGCTGATACTTGATCTCACAATCAAAGTCCTTTAGCAGCTCCATCCACCTATGCTGTCTCATATTCAAATCGGGCTGCGAAAACAGATACTGCAAACTTTTGTGGTCCGAGTACACCACAAATTGCTCACCATACAGGTAATGACGCCAGATCTTCAGCACAAAAACCACCGCTGCAAGCTCCAAATCATGGACTAGATAAAGAGTCTCATGCGGTTTCAACTGCCGTGAGGCATACACAATGACTCGACCATTCTGCATCAAAACACAGCCCAATACATTGAGCGAAGCGTCAGAACAAACAACGAATCCACCTGATCCGGACGGCAGAGCCAACACAGGTGCAGTAGTCAGTTTCTCCTTGAGCAATTGAAACGCATTCTCGCATTGCTCAGTCCACACAAACCGCTTGTCCTTCTGAGTCAATTGAGTCATCGTCTTTTCTATGCTAGAAAATCCCTCAATGAAACGACGATAATAGCCAGCCAGACCCAAGAAACTGCGAATCTTTGACACATTCCTGGGATGCTCCCAGTTCAGAACAACATCAACCTTACTGGGATCCACGGAAATCCCCTCGGCTGAAATAACATGACCCAAGAAAACGATGCGATCCAGCCAAAACTCGCACTTGGAGAATTTAGCATACAGCTGCTGGTCTCTCAACGTCTGAAGGACAATTCGCAAATGTTACTTATGCTCCAAACGAGTCTTAGAATATACCAAGATGTCGTCAATGAACACTATCACAAACTGATCTATGAACTCTCTGAAGATCCGGTTCATCAGATCCATAAAGACTGCAGGCGCGTTGGTCAACCCAAACGGCATAACCAAGAACTCGAAGTTCCTGTACCTCGTACGAAAAGCAGTCTTTGCGACATCTTGATCTCTTACTCTCAGCTGATGGTACCCGGAACGCAATTCAATCTTCGAATACACCGCAGAACCTTGCAGCTGATCAAACAGATCATCGATCCTGGGTAAAGGGTACTTGTTCTTAACAGTCGCTTTGTTCAACTGGCGGAAATCAATGCACATCCGCGCCAAACGATACGGGGCATGAGAAATCGGAGCTGTGCCAGGCACCAGCTCAATGATGAAGTCAATCTCCCTCCTCGGAGGAAAACCAGGAATCTCCTCTGAGAACACATAGGGAAAGTGTCGCACAACGGGAACGTCACTGAGCTGCACACGAGAAGAAGAGGACGCATCCAAGCGTAGATCATGAAACCAGCATTCCCTAAGGACAACAAATTGAACATCTCCATCGCTGAGACTAATGGGATCTTCGATCGAGAATCCTGGCCGTAGAAGTCCCACTTCTCGCCAGTCAAAAGCCTAAAACGAACAATCCCATGGAAGCAATCCACGGAGGCCCTATAGTTGGAAAACACGTCCATCCCAACAATACAATCAAAATCCCACAACATCAGACGAATCAGATTCGCCACCAACACATGCTCCCCAACTCTCAAAACGCCATCTAACAAAACCTCCTGGGAAAACAGGCTCACATCGCCAGGGGTAGAAACAGACACGACATCGCACAAAGAAATGGTATGCAGACCATGCTCAATGACAAAAGACTCAGAGATGAAAGAATGCGATGCATCGGTGTCAAATAACACACCCGCAAGAAAATCAAAAACAAGACATGTACCTTCAATCACTCTGCTCGGTGTCTCCTCTGCCTGCTCCCTAGTCATGACGTTGGCATGAGCATGCTGAGGTCCAGAATAGAACGGTTGAGACGACTGTCTGAATCGCGACGGACCAGGCTGCTGTAACGGCCTGAACGGAGTCTCACCAATCCTGGGCTGCTGAAACTGAGGGGGACGACCCCTAGACTGTCCTCCTCGACCCTGGTGCGGGGCTGCGGTTTGCTTCGATCCCACAGATGGATACACCCTAGCAAAATGCCCATACTGACCACAAATGTTGCAAGAGCCCTGCACTCCAACACACTGGGTAGAAGGATGCTTGCCACCTGCGGCTACTGCTGCTGCTGGGGCTGATGGGCTGACTGGGAAGACTACGAAGACTGCGCTCCCTGAATAGCAGGACGACCACCCTACACTACCTGCTACCTACGAGCACGACGACTCCGCAAACCCTCCTCAATATCAATAGCATTATCAACTGCTTCAGCATAATTCTTGGGTTTGCTTGTCAGCACCATCTGATACAGTTCCTCATTCAAACCCTCTAAGAATCTGGTCCTCTTGCCCCTCTCCCGGCCAGAAACGTACGGAACGTATGCCGACAAAGAAGAAAACCTCCTAGCATACTCACGAACAGACATAGAGCCCTGCTCCAGATGATCAAACTCCCGCTCACAGGCATTTACGTAAGACTCAGGAACATACTCCTGCCTAAAAGTCTCGCAAAAGCTATCCCAAGTAATCCCAACGAGCACCTCGCCACCAGCGATCTGCACCCTTTCGAAGTTGAAGGGTCACCAAACTCAAACGAAGCTCGTCGTCATACTGGACACGATCGAATATACCAGTGATGTTCCTAAGCCACGAATCTGCATCCTCGCTCCACTCGTCGCCATTGAAGACCTGAGGGTTCATCCTCTGAAACCTCGCTATCACAATGTTCATCCTCTCCACAGGGGTAGGCAAGTCACCAACTTCCTCCTCCTCATCATGTCTACTACGAGTACGACTAGGAGCACTACGCCGATCATCATTCTGTCCCTCTGACTCATGAAATTGTCCACTACCTCTAGCTCTACGTCTAGGCGGCATCAACGAAGGCACTAAACAGGATAAGGCAACAGAGAACAGATACAGCATATATATCAGAACAATATGCAGCACATAATCACATAGGTCAAGCACATGCAACACACGACACTGTGCCTAGACTCAAGTGTGATCAGAGAAATCGAGCTTATCCCAGCTTAAGCCGATACTCAAAGTAATCCCAGTTTAACAACAAAACCAACAAAACAAAGGCTACAAGCCCACGACAAACAATACAGCATCAACATGTATCAGATACCTGGTAACAACCACAACCGAATGTAACAGACTACAACAAAAGCGCAGGGCATCCCCTGGCTAACTGTACTGATACATATATATATGCTATACGCTACTGGGATACTCTAACCACCTCATGGGGCACCTCTAGCTGGGTCAGCACCACGACCAGCTGAATAACCTGGGAAACCTGAACAACACAACAGGCAAGGAAAACAACCAAGCCTCAGAGGGACATGGGGTCAAACCCCAGTACGGAGAGCAACTATAAAACAGCAGTAAACAGCAAGAATAAAATTCAGATGCTATGCATGAGACCAGGAACAACAACCAAAGGCTACAACCAAGGAAGGGAGCCAAAAAAACTCAATGCACAGCTCAACAGAATCTGCAAAAACAGTGGCCACGGGGTGTGTTCAAAGTGTGGTAATGAGCCACTCGCCTTCACACCACACCCGAATACCAGATGCATCAAACAGCTCGACCTGCCGTTGCCCAACCTATGAACTGTGGTAGTTAACCACTCGGCGCATAGGGGCTAACAAACGCAGCAGGGAGATGAGAGTGCGGTATCGCCGCTCGCCCTCGCATCCTGGTAAGAACAGAGCAACAACAACGAAACAATGGCTGCAAAAGCTGAAATGAGATGATAATACATGTATGCAACATGCTGGACAACAAGCATATAACCATATGCAAAACAACAATCACAACAGCAAGCATACACGTCCAAAACCCACGGACATCTCACAAAACAGCAACATCACGATGCATCTATATACGGTAGACACAACAGCCATCTAACAATTTATTCCAGCCATAATCACGCTGCATTTATAAGCTCCAAATCCGTACCTTCCAAATTCTGATTTACCCAATCAGATTCCTCAACGAAATGTAGCAAGTCACGGCCTGCACAAAATCTGCCAAAATACACGGTGCATAGATTTTAGGAAAATTCTAACACAAACTCGCGGCCAACTACAAACAGCTCTAGGTTGGAATCTATACACTAAAACCAGCGCTCAAATCCAACAATCCAACTTCACAGGGAGATCAAAACAAGGCTAGGAACAAGATTTCCAAGCTAATTCGAAAAGCTACCTGAACAGCGAAATGCACGCACTAAAACAGCAACTTCGTGCTTTTGCTCCAGCCAACGACAGCCTCCAAAATGGTTATGAAATGAAAGAGCTTCACGAGAGGAGTCCAACGCTACCTTGAACGTGAAAAACGGTGGCCGGAATCGACGGGAAATCGCCGGAGAATCTCACGGTGAACAGTACCCTAGGGTTTGAAGCGAAGAACGAAAGTCGGGAGAAAATTTGCTAAGTATGAGATCTGGTTTAAAATAATGGAAGGCCAACGCTTTAATATAAATAAACAAGGCTAGGAACAAGATTTCCAAGCTAATTCGAAAAGCTACCTGAACAGCGAAATGCACGCACTAAAACAGCAACTTCGTGCTTTTGCTCCAGCCAACGACAGCCTCCAAAATGGTTATGAAATGAAAGAGCTTCACGAGAGGAGTCCAACGCTACCTTGAACGTGAAAAACGGTGGCCGGAATCGACGGGAAATCGCCGGAGAATCTCACGGTGAACAGTACCCTAGGGTTTGAAGCGAAGAACGAAAGTCGGGAGAAAATTTGCTAAGTATGAGATCTGGTTTAAAATAATGGAAGGCCAACGCTTTAATATAAATACACGCATGAAATCTGAATAAATATGCACCGACAGAAACAGATCTCACAAGCCATCCAACGCATGCGCTAAAACCACGGTGAAGTCTGAACAATTAAACTAAACGCTGGAAAAAGAGATAACGCTAAAACAATGTCGCACGCCACGGTGAAATCTGAAATGCTAATACCAAACGCTGGTGAAATCTGAAATACAAAGCGCTAAAAGCTGATCGTTGAAATCTGGTCACTCGAACGCTAAACTCGCAAAACAGATCTCTCCCGCCAGCGTTCACCAAAACGGCGTCGTAGCAACTTATTTAAACGAAAGAGTTTTACACTCAACACAAAACATGCTGGGCAGATCTCACAACACACCGCGGAAATTTCACCACAATAGCTCACAGATTACACCACACGCTACGGCCAGATCTCAGCACCTAGCGCAACAGATCTCTCATTCTCACAAGACATCCCGTCCTCACCAAACGACGGCGTATCAATCGCTCTCGCTACAAAACGTGCCGCAACACCAAGCGTCCAGATTTCTCAAAATCCGAACAGATTTCTCAAAATCCGAGCAGATCTCACCAACAATTCAGATTTCTCACAAAAAATCAGATTTCAACTCGAATATTCCAAAATTTTCAGAATTGCTCTAAATGTGATTTCTGACCCGAAAATGCAAACGAAACCTTCAAATTGAATTCCGAACACCTAGAATTCTTCAAAAACCGATTAATCCAAAAATTAATCTTTTATTAAATTTCAGGTCTCACATTATCCAAACTGCCTCTTTTGCAGCAACTGATGCTGCTATGTATTCAGCCTCAGTGGTTGAATCTGCGACGATGTCTGGCTTGGAACTCTTCCAAGAGACAGCCCCACCATTGAGCATGAATACAAATCGAGAGGTTGACTTCGAGTCATCCACATCGCATTGGAAGCTAGAATCAGTGTATCCTTCCAATTTCAGTTCACCACCCCCATAGACCATGAACATTGATGGATCTGTTTAGACAGATCCTGATTAAGTTTTGAATTACACAAAACATGTTATTGTGTTTCTAACAATTCTACTTAGTGTACAGATTTAAGGATCGAAGAAGAAGATCAGCAGTAGCAGAAGTCTGTCCAGTCGATGGTTTGAAAGTTAAAGTTCAGCAGTTGGTTTAGTTATTCTTTGTAAACGGCAGCTGGATTAGCAATGGAGACGTCCAAAGTTGAGTCAGTTGTTCGTTATCTGGCGGAGGCCAAGTTGAACCAGCTGGAGCATAGTGAACCAGCTGGAGCGATAAAAACCAGCTGCAAGCGCTAAAGAAAAGATGAACCAGCTGGAACAGGAACTGTGAAGTCTGTTGGAGAAATAGATCAAAGAAGAAGATGTTCAGTGGAGCGCTAACAAGATCTGGAATCAGCAATGATGACATCAGCAGTGATGTCATCACAATCAGCAGATGAAGAAAGAAGCTGGAGCGCTAAGCGTAGATGACATCAGCAGTGACGTCATCAATCAGCAGGGAGCTACAGTAGAACCAGTAGATGGATGATTCAGACGCAAGAGATGATGCGATGTCGTACAAGAAGAGGTATCCAGTCGCAAGCTATTTTTCACCAGCAGATGAAACTTGGAGTTAGCGATAGCAAAACGATGTCGTTTGGATAAGTTGATACGACAGCGTTTTGCCTTCGTAAGATTCAGTAGATAGCTTTTGCGATGAAAATAACCAGCAGATAGCTACAGTTATCTTGAATCAGCTGTTGCAAGATTCGAGCAGGAGCATTACTTAAAGATAACCAGCAGGTGCTTTACAACGATATCAAAACGGTGTCACTTGAATAAGTTGACACGACAACGTTTTGACTTAACGCTAAAGATCAGTCGTTGAGTTTTACAAAGAAACCAGTCGCTGGAATCACACACATGTTTAAAATAAACCAGCCGGTGCATTCATTCAAATGTGTTCCAGTCGCAGTATTGCAAACGACGAAGGAAGAGCTGGTTACCAAAAAGGTTTTTAGGATATCAGCCGTTGCAAGCATTCAACACTCAAGATGGAAAGAATCAATGGCTGAAATAGAGTCGTGCAATTGCCTCAATTCAAGGGAACAAGATTTGTACTATTCTGGAAAATAGTACAATTTACAGAGGAGCATTGCACGCATTTGGGAAGAAGACAAATTGGCCTTGACAAGCGCAGAAGAGATTTGAATTCACTGTCTAACGACCATAATTGGAGAAAAGCCATAAAAGTACAAGAAGCGCTGGCAGAGTGTTTGAAGACAACGATTAGCAGTAGACCGCCATTAGAGAGGAGAGCATAACGAGTGTCTGCTGCTGAGTCTAGATTAGCTTTTGTAGAAGCAACTTCCCAGTGTGTGAGATTAATCGTTTATGAGAGTTGTGCTTACACTGTAAATCTCACACACAGATTCACTCGCACATTTTGTGAGTTGAGCTAAATTAATTAGCGAGTGAATCAAAACCTTTCACAAACAGTTCCCGTCCAAGCACGAAGACGTTAAACTCTGTATGTAGTTAGTCACACAGTTGCGGCTGGTGTGCATTTGTGGAGTCTAGGAGTTCTCGCAGCTGCTGGTTGCGGGATTGGGTCTGTACACATTGTATAGATCAAATTCTTCTAGTGGATCCTTCCGAGGTGGAAGAAGGGGAGACGTAGGACATTGCGGTCCGAAATTCCAGAAACAAATCTGCTGCGTATCGTATTTCTTTTATTCATTCAGCACTTGCTTATTTTTCTTAGCATCGCATAACATATTTGATGGCATAAAAAATAGCACACTTGCACAGTAAGTCTTGAACAGATTAATGTGGCACATAAATCTGTTTGAGTTGTTTTAAAATATAAGGATTCAGTTCTGGTGTTTTCCGCATGATTTAAAATCATACCAGATCTGTCTCCGGTGCTCTCGCTTTTTAAGTGTTCAAGAACCAGAGGTATTGCACCTCAGTGTATTTAGCAGCGCAAAATTTTTAATTATCCCTTTTTAGTAACAGCGCTGCTAAGTTTCCTTCAAAATAGGGACCAACAAACATATTCTTAGTCCTTCATAAGTACATAAGAATATCTTTCACAGCCTTCCAATGCATCTGGCCGGGGTCGGCTTGGTAGTGACTCGTGACACACAGAGCATATGCGACATCCGGTCTGGTCAAGATCATGCCATACATAATACTACCTATTGCCGAAGCATATGACACACGTGTCATACTTTCTATCTCAGCATCAGTCTTTGGACACATAGACTTAGATAGAGTGACCCCGTGGCACATAGGTAGGTGTCCTCTCTTGGACTCTTCCATAGAGAAACTCTTAAGTATGGTATCGATGTAGGTCGCTTGAGTGAGTCCGAGCATTCTTTTTGATCTATCCCTATAGATCTGAATTCCATGAACATAGGAAGCTTCACCCAGGTCCTTCATCAAAAATCTTCCAGATAGCCATACCTCTGTTGATTGCAACATTCCTACATTATTCCCAATGAGTAGAATTTCATCAATATAAAGTACTAGGAATGTCACAGCATCCTTGAATACCTTCTTGTACACGCCTGGCTACTCAGGATTCTTGATGAAACCAAATTCTTTAATTGTTTCGTCAAATCTCAAGTTCCAACTTCTCGATGCTTTCTTGAGACCGTAGATTGATCTCTGAAGTTTGCATATTTTATGCTCACTTCATACAGATGTGAAGCCCTCAGGCTGCGTCATAAATATCTCTTCCTTAATGTTTCCATTAAGGAATGTAGTATTCACATCCATTTGCCATATCTCATAGTCGTACCATGCGGCTATGGCAAGAAAGATTCTTATTGACTTGAACATTGCGACTGATGAAAAGGTCTCATTGTAGTCAACACCTTGTCTTTGAGTGTAACCTTTTGCAACCAATCGTGCCTTGTAGGTCAGTACATTACCATCGGGCCCAAGATTTCTCTTGTATATCCACTTACATCCAATAGGAACGATTCCTTCAGGAGGATTTACAAGAGTCCAGACTTGGTTCGAATGCATTGAGTCTATCTCAGATTGCATTGCTTCTGTGAGGATTGAGAATTTAGATTAGTGATTAATTGATTTGAATTGGGATTAATCACGTAATTTTTGAGGTTCCTGCTGATTTTGTACGTTGCGTAAATTTTTGGGAATTTCAATCGTAGCGATTTTTGGTGCAAAGCTGTTAACAGCACGCTACTGTAGCGGAGTCAACGCAGGTCAACCTTACTGTAGCTCGCTGCTGGTGGAATTGGAATCAGCAGAGGTGATGTAAGCGTGACGCATAAAGATCTGCTGGTTTTAGTTATGATGGCGTAGGCGTGACGTAGCCCTTTCTGGTGGTAGAAGATTGCGTTGTGATGGTTGCTGCTGACCAGCAGGCGCGCAAATACTATAATGTTGAGAAGTGACGTCGTTTGGATTAGTAGATGCGTCGTCGTTTTGAGTGACTTCACGCGACCAGCAGATGTATTGTTTTGAAGCGAGAACTGTTGTCAGCTGGTGTTTGCTACGGCGTCGTTTTGATTAGTGGGAACGGTGTCGTTTTGAAGTGTTTACGTGCGATTGCTTATTTGGTCGTTGCTGCTGAATTTAACGAAAGGAAAAGAGAGGGCTGCTGCTGATAGACTTCTGCTGGACGCTTCGATTGATTTTAATGAATCAGCAGGCGAGGCTTTAAGAGGTATTTATAGAAGTGTTGATCGACACTTAGAATTATTTTGAGCCAGATATTTCTTATCTCTTCTTCTTCAAACCCTCGTCGAGCTACTGTTCACCGTGATTTTCCACCGCCGATTTCCATCGCATCCAGCCTTTGTTTTTGACGTTCTTAGTGGCGCTGGACTCCTTGAGACTTGCTCTTTCCATTGATTCTAGTTTGGAAGCTAGGAGCGACGAGTTGAGAAATCCCGTAGGCCCTGCTCGTTCGTGAATTGCTGGTTTCGTTGAGCATATTCAGTAGTTGTTTCTTTTGAGCTTTTGGGTGAGCATTTCTTGTAGTTTGAGCTCGGTTTTTAGTAGTAATGTCTGCGTATAAGTGTAGGATCGAAGTATGCTTCTGGCCGTAGGATTAGCATGATTGTGTAGCTGAATTGAGCTAAGATATTAGCTATGTTGTAACAGATTTCAGCTGCCAGGAAGTTCCTGCTGCGTGAGTGGAGCCAGGAGAAATATATTAGGTAATTAGAAGAAGGAAGGTACGAATTGAGCAGCTCTTAGCAGTTTTGAGCTTGAACATGTCTATAATTCGATGTTGTGAAATCTGTGGCTTTACTGATATGTACTTACGTGAACCAGTTACTGTTTTGATTGAATGTGTATACTGTTTTACGTTTAGGCATATTATGTATTGAGCATTGATATTGAATGGCATTCATGCATACATCTTGAGCCTGAATTACAGATTTGATTTGATAACCTGATTGGGTGCCACGTTGTGACTGGCCGACTGGTGGGTCGTGCCTGAAAAGTCCAACGCTATCGTTGGAGCGGTGACAACCGGATACGAGTGTCTACCGCCGAGCTGTGATGGGCTGACGGGCCCCGATGATCACGGACCGATGATTTCCTGGTTGATAGACCGTGGTATACAGGCGACATGATATGATTTGCCGGTTGTAACACCGGTCTAGCTGACTGATTTCCTTTGACAGCCTCATGCATTCATAGCATTGATTTATAGCTTGTTGCTTGTTTATCTGCTTTGATAGCTCTTCGTACTGAGGCTTGACCTCGTACTTGTTTTCCTGCTTTTGTTGTTTGGGTCTGCGTTGCCCATTTGTAGGAGTTTCAGGTAACCTAGCTGGGCAGAGTGGAAGTTCAGCTGGTCGATCCCCGCGTCCCTGAGTCCCAGTCTATTTATGATATGTATTGAACCGGGGGATGCCCCGTGTTTTATTGTATTTGGGGATCTGTATTTTCAATTGATATTATGTGGTTACTTGTTGCATGAGTTTGAGTTAACTCATATTTTGAGTATTGAATATTTTGAATGTATGATTTGAAGTTCAGGCCCATTGTATTTTGAAAATTTTTTTTTTAGCCCTGATTTTAAGCTTTCGTGTTTATGCGCTTATTATGTGTTAATTGTTAGTAATTAGCACGGGGCCTGACAGCTTCAAGCCATAAATCAGAATTAACATCGGAAATTGCCTCCTTGAAGGTTATGGATCACTAGGATCTTCTTCAAGTAGGAAACCATATCTTTCAGGTGCCCTTTCAGATCTCCTAGGTTCGTGCACCTTAGGGATTAGTTCTTGAGGTGTGGGAGGTTCACTTGATACTTCAGTCGGCTCTCGAAATCATTCGAGTTCTACTATTTTGCCTTTTCTATCTAGTAGAAATTCCTTCTCTAGGAAGGTGACATTCCTAGAAACAAACACTTTTGGTTCACTAGGATAGTAGAAATAGTATCCAATAGAATTCTTTGGATACCCAATGAAGTAGCATAAGTCGGATCTATTATCCATCTTATCTCCCAGTGTCTGCTTCACGTAAGCAGGACAACCCTAAATCCTAAAGTACGAGTACTTAGGAGGTTTGCCCATCCATATCTCATATGGAATTTTATACACTGTCTTGGTGTGAACATTGTTCAACAAGCCGTTACGAGCGCATAGCCCTAGAACGAGGTAGGACGTTCAGTGAATCTCATCATACATTGAACCATGTCCAACAAGGTTTGATTACGACGCTCCGCTACACCATTGAGTTGTGGTGGGGCCGGATGGGTCCACCTGAGAGACAATCCCATTCTCTTTCAGATAATCTTGAAACTCTGTACTTAAGTATTCTCCAACTCGATCAGATCGAAGTGCTTTAATACCTTTACTCAGTTGATTTTCTACTTCAGCCTTGAACTCCTTGAACTTTCAAAGGATACAGACTTGTGCTTCATTATGTACAAGTACCCATACCTAGAGTAATCATCGGTAAAGGTGATGAAGTAGGTGTAGCCGAACTTAGTACTAATGCTAAATGGGCCACACACATCAGTGTGGGTCAAGTCCAACAGACCTTGAGCACGTTCAGGCTTGTCCTTGAAGGGTAACTTGGTCATTTTAGCTTTTAGACAGGATTCACAAGTAGTAAGAGAATTTATGTCTGACATTTCAAACATGCCATCTCCCACTAGCTTGTGCATCCTTCTTAAATAAATATGACCTAGCCTAGCGTTCCAAAGTTTGGCCGGGTTTTGATTATCGTTTTTCCTTTTAATCGTTGTTGTGT
The DNA here is from genome assembly GCA_001598015.1 of Dorcoceras hygrometricum. Lineage (NCBI taxonomy): Eukaryota > Viridiplantae > Streptophyta > Magnoliopsida > Lamiales > Gesneriaceae > Dorcoceras > Dorcoceras hygrometricum. Next base: position 40,284 of record KV000933.1, on the reverse strand, counting down.
GTGTTTCTACATTGCGAGTTGGAACTTATTTTAATTTTAAGCTGTAGAGATCATTTTTGCGTTCCCCAATTCCAATTAAACATTCATTCTAGTATATGTTGCAAATAGAATTATCAAAATGACAAGAATAACCATCACTATCAAGCATAGAAACGGAAATAATATTTTTATTAACTCGGGAACGAATAATACATCCTTTAACAACAACTTAAAATTAGAATGCAGAAATAAATGAGCGTCTCCTATTTCTTCGGGCGCAACCCTTGCTCCGTTGCCCAGCCTCAAGTGGGTCTCACCCATCCTAAGTCGTCGGCTTCTTGTCATTACCTACAAATCATTGCAGATATGAGATCCACATCCGATATCAAGTATCCAATAAGTAGAACTAAGAGACATGTTTATTTCAATATAGAATGTACCTTTCGCATTTCGTAGCTGCTCGAGGTAATCCCGACAGTTCCTCCTCCAATGCCCAGGCTTGTAGCAGTGGTGGCAAACATCCTCAGTTTTTTCGGGCTTGGAAGCCTTTGCCTTGGGCTTCTTGGTGGGCTTTTCCTCCATCACAGGGGTAGAACATATCTTACCCTTGCGTTTTGGCCTTTTCTTCGCAGAGGAAGAAGATCCCAAAAGGAGGACGAACTTGTCCTCCTTTATGGTTCCATCAAACACGACAAGCATGTTTACCACCTCTTCAAGGGTGGCCTCCAGCTTGTTCATGTTGAAGTTGACCACAAATGGGTCAAACGCAGCAGGGAGAGAGAGTAGAACCAGATCCACAGACAGCTCATGTAGAAGCGTGATATCAAGGCCCACCAGCTTCTCAATGAGCCCAAACATACGGATCCCATGCTCCCTGACCGAAGTCCCCTCGAACATGCGGATTGTCATGAGCTCCTTGATAGTAGTAAACCTCTCAGTCCAAGAGTTTTCCCCATACAGCTATTTGAGGTGAAGGTGTATGCCAGCTGCATACTCCGTCTTCTCAAATCGCCACTGCAATTCGTTGGACATAGATGCTATCATATAGCATCGTGCCTTAAGCTCATCATCCCACCATTTTTCCAGCTTTGCGAGCTTCTCAGGACTGGCATTGGCAGGGGCTTCCTTCTTAGGGCTCTTCTCTAGCGTGTAGAGAAGTTTTTCCGAAGCCAGAAAATCTTGAGATTTCTAAGCCAATCTTGGTAGTTTAACCCAGTGAATTTGTTGCTATCCAGTATAGCAGCAAGTGGATTTTTGATCGAAGACATTTTAAGCAGTTTATATCCTAAGATAAAATAGACATTCATTACTAACAATTTATGAAAAAAAATCAATAAGACATAAAACATGGTCATTTCATTTTATGAATTACCCTCCCACTATTTTAACGATGTCACCATCCTCTAATGAAATCAATAAAGCCAGTTTACTTAGCGGGTACACGTAGCCCAATCGAGAATCACAGTCCCGAATAATATCAGCCAACCATGAACTCCAAAAGGTGGAACCCAATTGCACCAGGTGCAACCTCAAAGTATTTACCTCGCGTCCAGTAAGAGCCCAATAATATGATGCCGATTACTATCACGTGTCAAGATGACTCATCAATGTTGAGTCGTGATGGACGGTCCCCTCAATGTCCCCAAAAATATGAGCCAACGTTAGAGAGAGTTACAACCAACTCACAGCAAGTGTCAATAGAGTGCACAGCTTTTTGACATACATAATTCCCTCAATAATATGAGCCGGGCCATGTATACGGGTAGCATTTTCGTACCCCCAATCGTTGATGGAAGGTAGGAAATTTTAAACATCATTAAATTCCCTAGCCTCATGATCTTGTTGAATGATCTTTTTGTTTATCAATTTAGAAGCTAGTGATTAGCATTTTCCATGAGTGCTTCCAGGTAGTTGGAGGGGCTAAGGCCCACTTAAAAACCAAATTCCCTAGACAAAGCAACGCCCTTCAGTGAGACCAACCGATATAAGCCATCTTTAAGCCGGTCTATGAAGGACTCTCTTAGATCATGTTTTATCACTTTATTCATAATTATCAATAAACTAAGATCTTTCAAGTTTAATCATGAAACTTTTTTCTTGATATTAATTTTAAATCATATTTAAATTGAGGGATTTGCATTTTTTTTGGAAATTTAGGTCTCATATTTTAAATCAGATTTAAAATATCATGCGGATTCAAAGGCATATATCAAATCAAGATAATCATCAATTTACATAATTATTCAAATTAACTAACATAAATAATGCAATCAAATCATGCTTGACATATACAGAAAATCAAATCAAATCTGACATGATTTAACGAAATCCTATTTTAAGTATAAAATATCATTTCATAAATTAAATCATATTTTGACATATATAGAAAATCAAATCAAATCTTGACATATTTAATGAAATCCTATTTTAAGTATAAAATCATTTTTCATAAATAAAATCATATTTTGACATATATAGAAAATCAAATCAAATCACGACATATTTAACAAAATCCTATTTTGTCAGTTTTAATTGTATCAAAACAATTATTTTCAAGATTAAAAAATAATTTTGGACGTGAGTTTAGAAACAGAACAGACCTGCCCGAATCCGAAAATTCAAAATTATCGGGCTGCCCGATCAAGACTACCCGCGGGCAGCAGTGGCGCTACAAGGGCACCGCACATGCTCTCGGCAGCGTGCGGCTTCGAGTGTAGCATGTGGCGCGCGCAGGCATGCATGGCACGCCCTGTGAGACCTGTGTTTTCACAATCAGGTGTTGGTCGGGTTTGGACCAGCTGTTGGTCGATGTGCTTGGCATAGACATCGATTTTGGCTAAGTGTTGGAATCAGCAGCAGTAGTAGTGGGATCAGCCGTTGAGTGATCGCGTCAGTTGTTAGTATTTCAGACGTTGCGTGTTGGTAGGAAGCAGCAGCAATGCTGATGTGGATTTCAGTCGTTGGTGTATTAGCGCGTATCCAGCTATTGCGAGTGATCAGCCGTTGGTATGTTAGTTGCGATGATCAGCAGAGAGCGCTATGGGACCTTGAAGCCACGACGTTTTGTGAGCAGGAACCAGCTGGTGCTTGGCATAGACATCGATTTTGGCTAAGTGTTGGAATCAGCAGCAGTAGTAGTGGGATCAGCCGTTGAGTGATCGCGTCAGTTGTTAGTATTTCAGACGTTGCGTGTTGGTAGGAAGCAGCAGCAATGCTGATGTGGATTTCAGTCGTTGGTGTATTAGCGCGTATCCAGCTATTGCGAGTGATCAGCCGTTGGTATGTTAGTTGCGATGATCAGCAGAGAGCGCTAAGGGACCTTGAAGCGACGACGTTTTGTGAGCAGGAACCAGCTGTTGGTTTCGTAAACGTGTTTTGTAGCGGGTAGCGAAACTACGTCGTTTAGTTAAGTTGGAATGACAGCGTTTTGAGTGGAGCGCTTTGTATCAGCTGTTGGTTAGGATAGACATCAGCTCTTGAGAGATCTCATGCGTTGTGACTGCTGGTTTGTGAATCAGCTGTTGGTAGCAAGGTGACTTGTTCCTCTGCGACGTCGTTTGGTTAAGTTGGTGCGACTTCGTTTAGTCTTAGCGTTGTTTGAAAGATTCAACTGCTGGTTAATATATTAGCGATAGGCAAAAGCTGATGCATGATCTCAGCTGCTGGTTGGGAATATTAGTTGTGACAACTGATTTTGTCGGTGGATATGTTCCTGTTTCTATCTGCTGATTGAGTAGTGTATTTAAGAGAAGACTTGGTCTTCAATTGTTTAACAGATCCCATACTTAGAAATATTTCCCGATAGCAAATCTTGTCGCGAACCCTAGTTACTGTTCACAGTAACCTTATCCGTCCTAATTTCCGGTGGAGACAACTCCGACGAGAGTGAGAGTGGTAGCGTTGGACTCCTCTCGCTAAGGCGCTTCGTTCTATACTCTTTAGAAAGCTTTGGAGGTTCTGGAAGAGGATCGCAGGATCGCTAAGACACCTCCCTTGTGTAGTTTGCTAGCATAAGCGTTCCCTGCCGTGCCAGTAATTTCGTTGGGGTAAGTAAAGATGCTACCTTTAAGCTTTGTTAGAGCTTTCCGTTGAGTTAGAAAGGTAGATGAGCGCTGGTGGAGTTGTAGCTCCCAGCTGCTGTAATTTTACATTTCGACTTTTGAGCAGTGGCTTGTGTTGATATAGCAGATGACAGATCTATGTTGTTCGGACTTGATTGTAGCAGCTGTGTGTGGTAATTATAGCTCAGAAGCTGGTGAGGTACGGATGTTGAGCTTGTATTACGGCTGGAATTGGCATGGATATTATGTTCGATTGCTGTGTGTGCATTACTTTTTGTTTTATATGCTGTTCAGCTGTTGCATTGCATACACATGATCATTTCCATTTCAGCTGTTTTAGCCGTGCTTTGTTGTTGCTCTGTTTTCTTACCAGGATGCGAGGGCGAGCTACAATACCGCACTCTCATCTCCCTGCTGGTCTGTTAGCCCTCATGCGCCGAGTGGTTAACTACCATAGTTCATCGGTTGGGCAACAACAGATTGAGTTATTGATGCTCCTTTTTTTGGTTGTAGCCTTCGGCTGTTGCATTGTCCTTCATGCATAGCATTAGCATTATATCTTTTGCTATTCATTGCTGTTTTATAGCTGCTCTCCGTACTGGGGTTTAACCCCGAGGTCCCTCTGGGGCTGTTGTGTTTGTTTGCCTGTCTGTTGTTCAGGTCTCCCAGGATTTGCAGCTGGTAGAGGTTATGATCCAGCTGGTGGTGCCCCAGGAGGTGGTTAGAGTGTCCCAGTTATATATAGTATTTGTATACACTGGTATCACTTCGTGTGATGCTTAGTCTTATATAGTTGGTAGACCATCTGTAATTGTGCAGTATTCAGTCGTTGGGCATTTGTTGTACTTGAATATTTGTGATGTTGTGGATTTATAAATTGGAATTATTTTAAGTATCTTGTATTTTAAATTGTGTTATCTTTCAGTCAGGCCAAAAAGCTAAAAAAACCACTTTTTTAGTAGTTTCCGTTTGTGTTTGGTTCTACTCTGATGTGTGCACGAGGCCTGACATTTTTGGTATCAGAGCTTAAGCTGGGATAAGCTCGATTTCTTTGATCACACTTGAGTCTAGGCACAGTGTCGTGTGTTGCTTGTGCTTGACTATGTGACTTATGTGCTGCATATTGTTTGTGTGATATGTGATTTCTATGCTGCTTCTGTTCTGTATTTTCTTATCCTGTTTAGTGCCTTCGTAGAGATGCCGCCTAGACGTAGGGGTAGAGGTAGAGGGCAGTTTCAGGATGAGTCTGGAGATCAGAACGAGGATCAGCGTAGTTTCCCTTCCCGTGGTCATGGTAGACGTGAAGAGGATGAAGTTGACAACTTAGCAACCCGTGTGGAAAGCATGGAGATTGTGATAGCTAGGTTCCAACGGATGAGTCCCCAGATCTTTAACGGTGACGAGTCTAGCAAGGATGTGGATTCGTGGTTGCAGCACATCACTGGTTTGTTCGATCGTGTTCAGTACGATGATGTGCTTTGGTTGAGTTTGGCGACCTTTCAGTTTAGGAAGAGTGCGGAGCGTTGGTGGATTGGCACTTCGAGGACTCTGGAGGAGACCGGTGTGGAGATTTCTTGGGATAGCTTTTGCGTTGCCTTTCGACAGAGTACGTCCCGGAGTCGTATGTGAACGCCCGTGAGCGGGAGTTCGTCAACTTGGAGCAAGGTACGATGTCTGTTAGGGAGTATGCCCGTAGGTTTTCTTCTCTGTTGGCGTATGTCCCACATGTTGATGGTTGGGAGAGGGCCAAGAGGACGAAGTTTATTGAGGGTTTGAATGAAGAGTTGTATACTTTGGTTTTGTCGAGCAAACCAAAGAGCTATGCAGAGGCTGTGGATAGCGCTGTTGATATCGAGAAAGGTCTGGGAACTGGAGGTCATGTGCTAGGCCTCAGGGTGCTCAGGGTAGTCATCCCGCTGTTCAGAGAGCGTAGTCTTCTCAGTCTTCCCAGTCTGCTCATCAACCCCCGCAGCAGCAGCAGAAGTTGGCTCAGCAGTCTGGCCGTCATAGATTCCGACCTCGTGGCCATCTGTTTAAGAAAAAGGCTGGTTCTGGTTCTTCTGGTTCTGCCAGCTCTAGTAGCAGTGGTTCTAGGGCAGAGTTTTGTGGCTTCTGTGGAGGCAAGCATTCGTCGACTCAGTGCGTTGGTGTGCAGGGATTTTGTAATATCTGTGGTCAGTATGGGCATTTTGCGAGGGTGTGTCCGTCGCCTGGATCGCAGCAAGCCGCAGCCCCACCTCAAGGTCGAGGAGGATCGTCTAGGGTCGATCCCTCAGTTCCCGAAGCCTAGGGTTGGAGAGACGCAGTTTAGGCCGTTTTAGTTGCCTGGTCCGTCGCGTTTCGGACAGTCGTCTCAGCAGCATTTCTCTGGACCCCAACATGCTCAAGTGAATGCCATTACGAGGGAGCAAGCGGAGGGCGCGCCGAGCGGAGTGATTGCAGGTAACTGTTCTGTCTTTGATTTTCCTGCACGAGTGTTGTTTGACACCGGCGCATCGCATTCGTTTATTGCTGATTATTTTGTGGTCGAGCATGGTCTGCATACTTTTCCTTTGCACGATGTTGTGTCTGTTTCTACTCCTGGCGGTGCTAGCCTATTTTCCCAAGAAGTTTTGTTAAATGGAGTTCTGAGTTTTGGTGAGCATCTGCTAGTAGAGAATTTGATTCGTCTGATGTTGTAGGACTTCGACTGCATAGTTGGAATGGACGTGTTGTCCAACTATAGGGCCTCCGTGGATTGTTTCCATGGGATCGTGCGTTTTAGGCCTCAGTCCGGTGAGAAATGGAATTTCTACAGTGCTGACTCTCAGTCGAAGATTCAGCTAGTCTCAGCGTTGGAGATGTTCAGCTTGTTGTCGGCGGAGAACGCTGATTTTATGATCTACGCATTGGATGCATCTTCTTCTTCGCATGTGCAGCTCAGCGACGTTCCAGTGGTGCGTCATTTTCCTGATGTGTTTCCTGAGGAGATTCCTAGTTTTCCTCCGTAGAGGGAGATTGACTTTAGCATTGAGTTGGTGTCTGGCACAGCTCTGATTTCGCTTGCACCATATCGTTTAGCGCCTGCCGAGTTGAGAGAGCTCAAGGTGCAACTGGATGATTTGCTAGAGAAAGGTTTTATCAGACCTAGCATGCCTCCGTGGGGAGCGCCTATTTTGTTTTTCAAGAATAAGGATGGCACAATGAGAATGTGCATTGACTTCCGTCAGCTGAACAAAGTTACTGTTAAGAATAAGTACCCGTTGCCGAGGAGTTTTATCAGACCTAGCATGCCTCCGTGGGGAGCGCCTATTTTGTTTTTCAAGAATAAGGATGGCACAATGAGAATGTGCATTGACTTCCGTCAGCTGAACAAAGTTACTGTTAAGAATAAGTACCCGTTGCCGAGGATCGACGATTTTTTTGACCAGTTGCAAGGTTGTGCAGTATATTCAAAGATCGATCTACGTTCAGGGTAGCATCAGTTGAGAGTTAGAGATCAAGATGTCGTGAAAACTGCTTTTCGTACTAGGTACGGGCATTTTGAGTTTCTGGTAATGCCTTTTGGATTGACAAATTCTCCTGCAGTCTTCATGGATTTGATGAACCGAGTCTTCCAAGAGTTTATAGATCAGTTTGTGATCGTGTTCATCGACGATATCTTGGTGTATTCGAAGACTCCTTTGGAGCATAAGGAGCATTTGAGAGTTGTTCTTCAGACGTTGAGGGACTCGCAGCTGTATGCCAAGTTTTCTAAGTGCGAGTTCTGGCTGGATCGCGTCGTGTTTCTGGGTCATGTGATTTCAGCGGATGGCATTTCTGTGGATCCCAGTATGGTTGATGCTGTTTTGAACTGGGAGCGACCTAGGAATGTTCGTAGTTTCTTGGGTCTGGCTGGCTATTACCGTCGTTTCATAGAGCGTTTCTCAAGTATAGCTAAGCCGTTGACTCAGTTGACTCAAAAGGACAAGCGGTTCGTTTGGACTGAGTAATGTGAGAAGGCTTTTCAATTGCTCAAGGAGAAGTTGAATACTGCGCCTGTGTTGGCTTTTCCATCTGGTTCATGTGGCTTCGTCGTGTGTTCTGATGCTTTGCTCAATGGATTGGGCTATGTGTTGATGCAGCATGGATGAGTCATTGCGTATGCTTCACGGCAGTTGAAACCGCACGAGACTCGTTATCCAGTTCATGATTTGGAGCTAGTAGTTGTGGTCTTTGCGTTGAAAATTTGGCGCCACTATCTGTATGGCGAGCAGTTTGTGGTGTATTCGGACCACAAGAGTTTGCAGTATTGTTTTCGTAGCCTGACTTGAATATGAGACAGCGTAGGTGGATGGAGCTACTGAAGGATTTTGATTGTGAGATCAAGTACCAGCCTGGGAAAGTTAATGTAGTGGCGGATGCGTTGAGCAGAAAGGCTCAAGGAGATATGCTTGCGTCGTTGTATGTTTCTAAAGACCGTGAGCATCTTAGCACCACTGGTTGGAGGTTTTACCCGGCTGAGAATTATGTATGTAGTGGCGGATGCGTTGAGCAGAAAGGCTCAAGGAGATATGCTTGCGTCGTTGTATGTTTCTAAGACCGTGAGCATCTTAGCACCACTGGTTGGAGGTTTTACCCGGCTGAGAATTATGTGGTGGTTTCTTCTTTCCAAGTTGAGCCACAGATCATTTCGAGCATTAGAGCGGCTCAAAGGACAGATCCTTCCATCCATGAGTTGAAGTTGAAGGTCAGGGCTGGTCAACTTGAGGACTATTCTATTTTGTCTGATGGTTGTTTGCGTTTCCGGGGTAGGTTGGTTGTGCCCAATCTGATAGATCTTCGGGAGGAGATCCTTAGAGAAGCGCATTGCAGTAGACACGGTGTTCATCCTGGTGCACGAAAGATGTACCATGCGTTGAAGCCGCACTTCTGGTGGGCTGGTTTGAAGAGAGACGTGGCTGGTTTTGTTGCTCGTTGCTTGAATTGCCAGCAGGTTAAGGCTGAGAGGATGAGACATGGTGGTCTATTGCAGAGTTTGGAAGTGCCCCAATGGAATTAGGAGCACATAGCGATGGATTTTGTGATGCATTTGTCTCGTTCCAGCAGAGGTTGCGATGCGATTTGGGTTGTTATCGACAGATTGTCGAAGTCTGCACACTTCATTCCCTATGGTATGACCTTCTCTTTGAAGAAAATGGCGAAACTGTACGTGGATTTTGTGGTTAGATTGCACGGTGTGCCTCTTTCGATCGTTTCAGACCGAGATCCGAGGTTTTAAACAGTTTGCAAGCAGCTTTGGTTACCAGATTGGCTATGAGTACAGCGTATCACCCCCAAACAGATGGCCAATCTGAGAGAACTATCCAGACGTTGGAGGATATGTTAAGAGCTGTTGTGATCGATTTTGGTGGTAGCTGGCAAGACGCGTTGTCTTTAGTTGAGTTTTCTCACAATAACAGCTACCAAGTGACGATTGGTATGGCGCTGTCTGGGGCTTTGTATGGCAGAAAGTGCAGATCGCCAGTATGTTGGGAAGAAGTGGGGGAGAAGCAGTTGTCTTCCCCAGAGTTTGTGCAGCAGATGAAGGATCATGTGGATCTGATTTGACAGCGGATGAAAGCTTCCCAGGATCGCCAAGCCAGTTATGCCAATAATATGCGTCGACCTCTAGAGTTTCAGGTTGGTGATCTCATTTTCGTTAAAGTTTCTTCGTTTCGCAGTGTTATGCTCTTTGGACACAAGGGAAAGTTAGCCCCTCGTTATGTTGGTCCGTATGAAATTGTTGAGAGGATTGGCCCTTTGGTGTATCGGCTGTTGTTGCCAAAAGATTTATCTTCTCTAAATGATGTCTTTCATGTTTCCATGTTGAGGAAGTACGAGCCAGATCCGTCTCATGTGTTGAGAACTGACGAGGTTGAGCTAGATCAGACGTTGAGTTATGTTGAGTATCCCTTGCGAATTTTGGATCGTACAGAGAAACAGTTGAGGAATAAAAACATTCCCTTGGTGATGGTTCAATGGAGCAAACACGGTAGGGAAGAAGCTACCTGGGAGATGGAAGAGAAGATGCAACGTGAATGGTCGCATTTGTTTGCGTGAGTGTTGCATCAAATTTCAGTAATTGTTTGGTCAGTTATCTTGAACTCTTGGGTTAAGTTGAGTTGTTCCTGGACTTGTTGATTTCGAGGACGAAATCGTGTTTTAGTGGGGGAGAGATGTGAGACCTGTGTTTTCACAATCAGGTGTTGGTCGGATTTGGACCAGCTGTTGGTCGATGTGCTTGGCATAGACATCGATTTTGCCAAAGTGTTGGAATCAGCAGCAGTAGTAGTGGGATCAGCCGTTGAGTGATCGCGTCAATTGTTAGTATTTCAGACGTTGCGTGTTGGTAGGAAGCAGCAGCAATGCTGATGTGGATTTCAGTCGTTGGTGTATTCGCGCGTATCCAACTGTTGCGAGTGATCAGCTGTTGGTATGTTAGTTGCGGTGATCAGCAGAGAGCGCTAAGGGACTTTGAAGCGACGAAGTTTTGTGAGCAGGAACCAGCTGTTGGTTTTGTTAACGTGTTTTGTAGCGGGTAGCGAAACTACGTCGTTTAGTTAAGTTGGAACGACAGCGTTTTGAGTGGAGCGCTTTGTATCAGCTGTTGGGTAGGATAGACATCAGCTGTTGAGAGATCTCATGCGTTGTGACTGCTGGTTTGTGAATCAACTGTTGGCAGCAAGGTGACGTGTTCCTCTGCGACGTTGTTTGGTTAAGTTGGTACGACGCCGTTTAGTCTTAGCGTTGTTTGAAAGATTCAACTGCTGGTTAATATTAGCGATAGGCAAAAGCTGATGCGTGATCTCAGCTGCTGGTTGGGAATATTAGTTGTGACAACTGATTTTGTCGATGGATCTGTTCCTGTTTCTATCTGCTGATTGAGTAGTGTATTTAAGAGAAGACTTGGTCTTCGATTGTTTAACATATCTCGTACTTAGAAATATTTCCCGATAGCAAATCTTGTCGCGAACCCTAGTTACTGTTCACAGTAACCTTATCCGTACTAATTTCCGATGGTAGACAACTCCGACGAGAGTGAGAGTGGTAGCATTGGACTCCTCTCGCTAAGGCGCTTCGTTCTATACCTCTTTAGAAAGCTTTGGAGGAGCTGGAAGAGGATCGCAGGATCTCTAAGACACCTCCCTTGTGTAGTTTGCTAGCATAAGCGTTCCCTTCCGTGCCAGTAATTTCGTTGGGGTAAGTAAAATGCTACCTTTAAGCTTTGTTAGAGCTTTCCGTTAAGTTATGAAGGTAGATTAGAGCTGGTGGAGTTGTAGCTCCCAGCTTATGTTATTTTACGTTTCGGCTTTTGAGCAGTGGCTTGTGTTGATATAGCAGGTGACAGATCTGTGTTGCTCGCTTGATTGTAGCAGCTGTGTGTGGTAATTATAGCTCAGAAGCTGGTGAGGTACGGATGTTGAGCTTGTATTACGGCTGGAATTGGAATGGATATTATGTTTGATTGCTGTGTGTGCATTTCTTGTTTTTTTATATGTTGTTCAGTTCTTGCATTGCATACACATGATCATTTCCATTTCAGCTGTTGTATCCGTGCTTTGTTGTTGCTCTGTTTTCTTACCAGGATGCGAGGGCGAGCTGCAATACCGCACTCTCATCTCCCTGCTGGTCTGTTAGCCCTCATGCGCCGAGTGGTTAACTACCACAGTTCATGGGTTGGGCAACAACGCGAGCTGCAATACCGCACTCTCATCTCCCTGCTGGTCTGTTAGCCCTCATGCGCCGAGTGGTTAACTACCACAGTTCATGGGTTGGGCAACAACAGGTTGAGTTATTGATGCATCTGGTATTCAGGTGTGGTGTAAAGATGAGCGGGTAATTCCCGTGTGCTTGTACACACACCAGTGGCCACTAATCATTCTTCGCAGAATCTGTTGTCAGCTGTTGAATTCTTTGGCTCCTTTTTTTGGTTGTATCCTTCGGCTGTTGCATTGTCCTTCATGCATAGCATTACCATTATATCTTTTGCTCTTCACTGTTGTTTTATAGTTGCTCTCCGTACTGGGGTTTAACCCCGAGATCCCTCTGGGGCTGTTGTGTTTGTTTGCCTGTCTGTTGTTCAGGTTTTCCAGGATTTGCAACTAGTCGAGGTTATGATCCAGCTGGTGGTGCCCCAGGAGGTGGTTAGAGTGTCCCAATTATATATAGTATTTGTATACACTGGTATCACTTCGTGTGATGCTTAGTCCTATATAGTTGGTAGACCATCTGTACTTGTGTAGTATTCAGCCGTTGGGCATTTGTTGTACTTGAATATTTGTGTTGTTGTGGATTTATAATTTGAAATTATTTTAAGTATCTTGTATTTTAATTATGTTATCTTTCAGTCAGGCCAAAAGAAAAAATTTTAACCACCTTTTAGTAGTTTCCGTTTGTGTTCGCGTGGTTTTACTCTGATGTGTGCACGAGGCCTGACACGCCCGCTCGTGTGCGGTAGTAGGTGCCACACATGTCGCGCATGGCTGCCGAGGGCTTTCGAGACACGCCCGCAAGGGGATTCCGAGACATCCCGCAAGCGCACTCCGAGACCTGCTGAGACTCGTGGCGCGCATCACGCTGCATATCTCGTGATACGCGCAGTGATTTGTGGCACGTATCCAGTGCGATCCCCGTGCAACCTGTGCACGGGGTGTCGAGCCCTATGCACGGTGGCTGCCGAGAGCCATGTGGCAGCTGTGTGGCGGTCGTATGACTGCGAATAAATTTTTTTTTTTTACTTTTTTTAAAAAGAGTGACCTTTTGATGCAATTCCAGAACAGTTCTTTAATTACAGATCCAAACCGTGGCTCTGATACCACTGTTGGTGCCTGGCTTCGGATTCGGATCGTGCTCCCAGGCGCAGCGAAAGTTTCAAAATTTTGTGCCCGGTGTCGCTAATAAAATAAAAGTTTTGGATTTTAAAAAATTTAAAATAAAATTTAAACAAAGGATCTTTAAGTTGTTACCTGTCTGGCGACTAGGCGCCTCCGACTATTGCTCGAATGGAAATAGTCCTACTTTGGTTGCTCCTAATCCGGTCCACGATCGGTTTTCCAATTCCTTCGTTGGGGTACACTAGAACCCAAAAATTTTGCGAGCAGAATCTCCTTGCCGGGGCTATCGCAGCGAAGTGCGGCGGCGGAGGGCGATGGCGTGGCGGCGGCGGCGGGAGAAGGGAGAGAGGGGAGGGGGGAGTTTGCTGAATAGCTTTTTGGTGTGTCTTTAACTCAACCCCATGCCCTCCTATTTATAGATAATTTCGCGAGCCTAAGTTAGTTCACGGGCCCTGGTCAGGCCTAGGCCCAATACAACCAACTTTAAATCCAACGTTGTGGTTTCATCATAACTTCGATCGACGATCAGATCGGACCGATATTCATAGGTTCTAAAACCGTACATTATGATGTGAAAACAATTTTTTAGACCACCTAATCTACAAATAGCAGATTACCTCTGAAGTTGCAGATGAATGTCAATACAGCCATAGCAACTTTTGAAAGTCATACTGCCAATTATTTCTCCCACCATACTCAACAATTTGAGTTCCTTGTCTGCACGGGAATTGGCAAACCAGTACATTGTGTGACCCTCAATGGTTCAGGGATACAACTAGCCATGGGCTCACAACTCATAGTGAATCAAGAAATACATTTTCTGATCTACCCATCGGACCATGGTAAAGCGCCTAGCAACATCGTCCCATGATCCCTAGGTATCACTGATAGTGACTGCAAGAACCAGTTGGTCATGATTAGCTTATAGTACGGTCCTTTCATCACATATATCTCGATCGAATCAACAACCATTGGTTAGAGATTCTATAGCCATGCATACATCTTGAAGATCAGAATAGCGATATCGTGAGTGCTACTAGGTAAACTCATTTACACTAAAGCACAAGAGTACTCTGGCCAGAGATTTGTCACACTATTATCTACTCAGACAGCATAGGATATCCACGCACTAGTGTGAGCGGTGAATCCTCGATAACAATAAATCGACTCCTACATGGTTCATGACCTCACCCAATCTCGACACCTGATGACCCTCACGGAGTCGGTAAACGAGTCAAAGTGAGGTGACCAATTATGTAGAGTCTCAATGATGTTTCGAGTAGTAAGGACTAATGCATACAACCAAGACCTCGAATTCTCCATTCGACAAATGGTAACCACTTGGAGAATCCGAACGAGGGCAGTTCGATAGTTCGCCAGGCAAACCATCCATCTGCATGCTCAGAACATCACAAATGTTCCCAACCAATGAAACGTGGTACTTCACATTGCATACGTGATACGCTAGTCTCAAACTCGGGCGGCCTTATCCTCATTTTTTACGGCCCAATCGACTAGGAAGAAGTTTAGAATATACAGTGACTATTAGATGTGTTTCTTGACAGCAATCATATCCACTATCACATCTAGCATACATTGTGGTGAATTCTAGGTATTTATCCAACACAATTGTTAACATTAACATAATAACGACAATAAAGAATGCAATATAGAATGTGAATTTCAAAAACAAAGATTGTTTTACATGAAGAGTCATCAAAGCCCACACACCACAAGTTGGCTAGCTGGTCACCCACTCTAACACCTTCAACCCAGAGAGCTTGCACGAATCCTCGTCTGAGCTGGTCCTAGACTTGGACTTCGTGGGAACATTTTGACCCTCAGCCTCCACTGACGGCTGTTCAACCACGTTCTTCACTTTTTCTTTCTTTTTATTCTTTTCCATAGCTGGCTTTTTCTTCTTCTTTTCTACCTGTGTAACCGCTTTCATTTCCGCAGGCTTGGTCATCTTAGACTAGCCACCTTCAGTTCCACTTGCAGTGTCTTCTGTCTGTTTACTTGCTTCACCAGTTGGTTTAACATCCCGATTTTTCTTGATATACGTCTACACCGACTTGTTGGTTAACAATTTTTGAAGGTGCAACTTTATTGACTCCCCGAGATCAGCCTTCACAAGTTTTTCCAACAAAACACTAACATGTACCGAAAACCCTTGGGACTGCTTTTTAGGATTGTTTACCATATTCACCAGCACCTGAAACAACCCCAATTTAATTTCAACCCAGCACATATTGCCACCATTAAATCAAACTTCTCACTTGTTACCATATCGAACGACCCAGCCTTGGAACATAACGCCTTCACCACAATATTGTGTAGCAATCGAAACTCCATCTTCATTTATCTTTTCTTGCTGGGTGCCCTGAATGGCACATCAGATCAAGAAAATATATTCCTCACTCCACCACGGTATCCTTCGGAACATCCAGGAAGCTTGTTGCCCCCTCTGTGTGTAGCCAAAAGGCTTCAACAAAGATCTCTTTCATCATTGCCACTTTTCGATTGGAGACAAAACTTACAATGTTCCCGCTATGACTCTCGCGTTAGCGAATAACTTGTTGGGGATCCGGATCCGCCCCCCGGCCAGGCAGCGGAAGAACGATAAACAGAGAACCGAGAGGCGATCAATACGAAAAACAGATTAACATTCTACGACATTCATAGGATGTTTAGCATGTTACCTTGCTGGCACTTGTGCCTGGCTCCAACCGTGATTACAATAATCCGGCTCTTCTCGGTAGATTGCGGTAGATTATCGCCAAGCCGGTCCACGACCAGATCCGAGACTCCTTCGTCAGGCTGCACTAGAAGCGCTGACGAGATCAGCACGAACGGATTCTCCACGTCGAGTTGGCCGGAAACCGATTTTCCGCCGAAGACGGCGGCGGCGGCGGCGGCGGCGGCGGCGAGGAAGAGGAGAGGAGGGTGGCGGCTAAGAGCTTAGGTCTAGGGTTAGGTTATGAAAATTATGTGTTATGTGATCAAGTCATCAAGTCTAAATAAATAGACTTAAAGATAGACTTGGGCCGGTCCAACGGGCCCGGGTCCAAATGACGATATCTATCGTTGCGACTTCATCGTAACTCCGATCGCCGATCAGATCGGACCGATCGACTCAGTTTCCAAAACTGAATGTTATGATGTGAAAAACAATTTTTCAGATCATCAAACCCCAAACATCAAAATGACCGTTTTGCCCCTCAACAGTGTCAAATCCCGGTTTGACCCCTGTTGACTTTTAGGAAGTCGCACTTCCCAAAATCCTCTTCTCTTGCTCAACACATTGAGC
>KV000931.1:120920-148726 GCA_001598015.1 Dorcoceras hygrometricum | reverse complement strand
TTGTAAATCGCAATTGCAATTATCAATGAAAACTGTTTTCCGCAAATGTTTAGCAGTAGCGCGCAAATTAGGTACCTGCTGGTCTTCGAAATTGTCTTGTGTTTGTTTCTTTTAAGTTATAAGAAATACAGCTTAAACAAATTACCTTTTAGCCTTCTTTTACTTCGAAAATTTTTATTTACCCCAATTCTCGTGGCCCCGTTGGGTTCGGGCGTCACACTTTGAGTGTAACCTTTCGCGACCAGTCGCGCCTTGTAGGTCAATACCTTACCATCAGGCCCAAGTTTCCTCTTGTATATCCATTTACATCCAATAGGAACAATTCCTTCGGGAGGATTAACAAGAGTCCAAACTTGGTTCGCATGCATTGAGTCAATCTTAGACTGCATTGCTTCAAGCCATAAACTAGAATCAACATCGGAAATCGCCTCCTTGAAGGTTCTTGGATCACATCCAATAACTTGATCACCCTGATCATCTTCAAGTAGAAAACCATATCTTTCAGGAGCCCTAGGAACCCTTTCGGATCTCCTAGGTGCGACCATTTCTGGTACCGGCTCTTGAGGTGCGGGAGGTTCACTTGGTACTTCAGTTGGTTCTCGAACCTCTTCGAGTTCTAATATTTTGCCTTTTCTAAGTAGAAACTCCCTTTCCATAAAGGTGGCATTTCTAGAAACAAACACTTTTGTTTCGTTGGGATAGTAGTATCCAATAGAATTCTTTGGATACCCGATGAAGTAGCATAAGATGGATCTAGTATCCAGCTTATCTCCCACTGTCTGCTTCACGTAAGCAGGACATCCCCAAATCCTCATGTATGAGTATTTGGGTGGTTTGCCCATCCATATCTCATATGGAGTCTTATCCACCGCCTTGGTGTGGACATTGTGCAACAACATTACTGCCGTTTCGAGCGCATAGCCTCAAAACGAGGTAGGAAGTTCAGTGAAGCTCATCATAGATCGAACCATGTCCATCAAGGTTCGATTACGACGCTCCGCTACACCATTGAGCTGTGGTGTGGCCGGAGGGGTCCACTGTGAGAAAATCCCATTCTCTTTTAGATAGTCTTGAAATTCAGCACTCAAGTATTCACCACCTCGATCGGATCAAAGTTCTTTAATACTTTTGCCTAATTGATTTTCTACTTCAGCCTTGAATTCTTTGAACCTTTCAAAGGATTCGGACGTGTGCTTCATTAAGTACAAGTACCCATACCTAGAGTAATCATCGGTAAAGGTGATGAAGTATGTGTGACCGTACTTAGTACCAATGCTAAGTGGACCACACACATCAGTATGGATCAAATCCAATAGGCCTTGCGCACGTTCAGGCTTGCCCTTGAAGGGTTTTTTAGTCATCTTTCCCTTGAGACAAGATTCACAAGTCGGTAGGGAGTTAATGTCTGACAAATCAAACATGTCACTCCTAACTAACTTGTTCATCCTACTTAGGAAAATATGACCTAGCCTAGCGTGCCAAAGTTGTGCTGGGTTCAAGTTATCGCTTTTCCTTTTAATTGTTGTTGTATGTGTTTCCACATCGCGAGTTGGAACTTCTTTTAATTTTAAGGTGTATAAATCATTTTCGCGTTCCCCAATTCCAATTAAACATTCATTCTTGTATATACTGCAAATCGAATTAGCAAACATACAAGAATATCCATCACTATCAAGCATAGAAACAGAAATAATGTTCTTTATTAACTCGGGAACAAATAAAACGTTTCTCAATAACAACTTAAAATCTGAAGACAGAAATAAATAAACATCTCCTATAGCTACTGCAGCAACTCTTGCTCCATTGCCCAGCCTCAAGTGGGTCTCACCCTCTCTAAGACGTCGACTTCTTGTCATCACCTGCAAATCATTACAGAGACGAGATCCACATCCGGTATCAAGTACCCAAGAAGTCGAATTAAGAGACATATTTATTTCGATATAGAACATATCTTTTGCAGTTCGCAATTGCTCGAGGTACTTCTTGCAGTTCCTCCTCCAATGCCCAGGCTTGTGGCAGTGGTGGCAAACATCCTCGGTCTTGTTTGGCTTGGAAGTCTTTGCCTTGGGCTTCTTAGTGGGCTTTTCCTCCTTCGCAGGGGCAGAATGCTTCTTACCCTTGCGTTTGGGCCCCTTCTTCACAGAGGAAGAAGAGCCCATAAGGAGGACGGGCTTGTCTTTCTTTATGGTCCCCTCGAACACGACCAGCATGTTAACCACCTCTTCGAGGGTGGCTGCCAGCTTGTTCATGTTGAAGTTGACCATAAAGGGGTCGAATGCAGCGGGTAGTGAGAGGAGAAGCACATCCACAGACAGCTCATGTGGAAGTATGATATCAAGGCCCGCCAACTTTTCAACGAGCCCAATCATACGAACCCCATGCTCGTGGACCGAAGTCCCATCACGCATGCGGCTCGTCATAAGCTCCTTGGCAGTGGTGAACCTCTCATGTCGAGAGTTCTCCCCATACAGTTCCTTAAGATGAAAGAGTATGTCAGCAGCATACTTCGTCTTCTCAAAGCGCCGTTGCATTTCGTTGGACATCGATGCCATCACATAGCATCGAGTCTTAAGCTCGTCGTCCCACCATTGTTTAGCGTAGTCAGCTCCTCAGGGCTGATATCGGCAGGAGCTTCCTTCGGAGGGCTCTTCTCTATCGTATAGAGAAGTTTCTCCGAAGCAACACAATGTTGAGGTTTTGAAGCCAGTCTTGGTAGTTCAGACCGGTGAACTTGTTGCTATCCAGTATAGCAGCGAGTGGGTTTTTGATCGAAGACATTATAAGAAGTTTATACTGAAAAAGGAAAAACAGACATGCATTACTAACTATATGTGAAAAACGCTAAGACATAAAACAAGATCATTTAGTTTTATGAATTACCCTCCCACTATTTTAACGATTTCACCACCCTCTAATAAAAATCGAGAAAGCAAGTTTCCTTAGTGGGTACACAGAGTCCAATCAAGCGATCATGGTCCCGAATAATATCAGCCAACCATGACCCCCAAAAGGTAGAGTCCAATTGCAACCGGTGCAACCTCCATGTATTCACCTCACGTCCAGTAAGGGCCCAATAATATGACGCCGATTACTATCACGTGTCAAGATGACTCATCAATGTTGAGTCGTGAAGGACGGTCCCCTTAACGTCCCCAATAATATGAGCCAACGGTAAAGGGAGTTCCAACCGACTCACAACAGGTGTCAATGACATGTACAGCTTTCCGGCATACATAACCCCCTCAATAATATGAGCCGGGTCATGTATGCGGATAGCATCGACGTACAACCATTGTTGATGGAAGGTAGGGATAATTTAAACAGATTTAAATTCCCTTAGTTTATCGAATGAACTTTTAATCTTGATATCAGTTTTAAATCATATTTAAAACGAGGGATTTTAATTTTGAAAATTTGCTCTCATTAATATTTTAAATCATAATTTAAAACATGCGGATTCAATATATATCGAATATATATAACTTTGGGATGATCGATCGCGAGAGCTATGCGGTCCGTGGTTGCCAATCACGGACCTGGGTCCAGTCCTAGGTGAAATGCAATATGCAATGCAATCCTATTACAATTACTTCTGGTTTTACAGATCTTCGGTCTTCAATATCTTTGATCGTCATCTCCACCGTCTTCAAATGTCCTCCCACTAAATCTAGTAATTTACATTTAAATTGCCATGACACATTGGGATACAAATTTGTAGGGATGGGAACGGGCCACAAACAGACCCACTTTATAACGATATAACAACAATATATATACAACCAAAATCGCAAAACCTAAAGCATACACCTAACACATTGGGCACGGCTCTCGATCATTCCAAACATGCAATCAATCTAATTAATTGACATAATAAATAATCAAATCAAATTTGACAATTTCCTCCAAAATCAGCACGGCTCTCGATCATTCCAAACATGCAATCAATCTAATTAATTGACATAATAAATAATCAAATCAAATTTGACAATTTCCTCCAAAATCATTGTTGGTCCCCGTTTTAACAAAGGAACTTAGCAGCCGCTGGTTTTTAAAAAGAGCAATTAAAGTTTTCAGCGCTGCTTGGAGCTGCAATAGCTCGTTGTTCTTGAACAAATACAATAAACAGAGCACCGAAAACAGATCTGGTATGATTTAAAAATCATGCGGAAAATACCAGAACTGAATCCTATATTTTAAAACAACTCAAACAGATTTATGTACAACATAAATCTGTTCAAGACTCGTGCTTGTGTGCTGCTGAAATGAGATGCTAAGAATCGTTTCAGCTGGTTCATCATGCTCCAGCTGATTTCTTGGCCTCCGCCTGATTACGAACAGCTGATATAACTCTGGACGTCTCCATTGCTAATTCAACTGCCGATACTATGAACACAATAACCAACTGCTGAATCTTTATATTGAACCAACTGCTGGACAGATATAGCTGCTTCTCTTCTTTGCGCAATAAGCTTCTTCCTGCTGATATTCTTCTTCGTTCCTAAAAAAACTGTACACTTAAGTGGAATTGTTAGAAACACAATAATAGGTTTTGTGTAATTCAAAACTTAATCAGGATCTGTCAAAACAGATCCAACAATCATATTTTAATTATAAAATCATATTTTATAAATAAAATCGCATTTTGTTGACAAAATCATATTTAGTCAACAAAATCATATTTTAATTATAAAATCATATCCTATAATCAAAATCACATTTTGTCAATTTTAATTGCATCATATTGGGCTTAAAATAATTTTAGGCCCAAAATCTCAAAAATTTCAAAATCAATTTTGGTCCAACCAAAATTGGCCCAATATCAAATATTGGCCCGAAAAACTTCATGGGCTGCCTGGGACAGGCCCAAAACAAAACCTAGAAGACAAAAGCCGTCGCATCACTGTCGGAGACACGCCGGATGGCGGCGGCCGCCACCATATAGCGTGCGGCACTAGGCCGCACGCTTGCCGCGACCTGATAATTTTTTTTTGTTTTCTGAAATTGAAATTCGAGATCTATGCAATTCAGGCAGTAATATGTATTGAAGGATCCGAGCCTTGGCTCTGATACCACTGTTGGCGACAATGGCGGATCCGGATCCCGTTTCCCGGGGCGCAGCGGAAGTTTAAATTTTTTTTGCACCGGGAATTGTTCAATACATCAAAACAATACAATAAACCATACATAGGATGTTTATCGATTGTTACCTTGCTGCCGTCTAAGCGCCTGGCTCCGACCAGTTTCATAAGGAAACCGGCACTTCAAAAGGTAGGCGGCGATAGATCGTCTAATCAGGTCCACGATCGGAAACACGAATCCTTCGTCAGCCTGCACTAGAAGGACTGACGAATTCGATACGAACAGAATCTCCTCGTCACGGTGATCGAAACAAGTACGATCACGAGGCGACGGCGTGGCGGCGATCGGCGGCGGGAGAGGGCGGCGGGAGGCGGCCGAAGGGAGAAGGGAGGTGGGGCGGCGCTATGTAGGGTTTTGAATGAGACTTAGTGTTTAATTCAACCCTAGACTAGTCATACATAAAGGTGAGTAATGGGCTTGAACCGGCCCAATGGACTTGGGTCAAGCCCATGTCCATATGAACATTCGGTTCATTTAAATCACCGTGGCATCATCATAATCCCGATCGATGATCAGATAGACCGATCGACTCAGTTTCCAAAACTGAGTATTATGATGTGAAAACAATTTTTCAGACCACCTAGTCCAAAATTACAGTTTAGCCCCTCAACTTTGGGAAATCGCAATTTGACCCCTGTTGACTTTTAGGAAGTCGCACTCCCTAAATTCCTCCTCCTATGCTCAACACATTGAGCTCAGTTTCCGTGTGGGAATCATGAATTCAGTGCTTGTGTGACTCTCAATGGTTCAGGGATACAGCTAGCCGTGGGCCCACAACCATTGTGACTCCGAAATCACAATTTCGGACTTGCCCATCGGATCATGGTAAAGCGCCTAGCAACATCGCCCCATGATCCCATAGGTATCACTGATAGTGCCTGCAAGAACCAGTTGGTCATGGTTAGCGTACAGTACGGTCCTTTCAACACACATATCCCGATCAGATCAACGACCATTTGTAAATCGAGAGTCGCTAAAGATCCGATAGCTATGCATACATCTTGGAGATCAAATAGTGACATCACGAGTGTTATTAGGTAAACCCATTTACCTAAAACACATCCAGTACTCTGGCCAGAGATTCATACACTATTATCGCCTCAGATAGTATATGATATCCACGCATGAAAGCGATAGGTGAATCCTCAACAACGAAGCATCGACTCCTACATGCATCGGGACCTCACCCAATCCCGCCACCTTATGACCCCAAGTGAGTCGGTAAACGGGTCAAAGTGAGACGTCTATCATGTAGAGTCTCAATGACGTTTCGAGTAGTGAGGACTAATCAGTACAACCAAGACCTCGGACTTATCCACTCGACAAATGGTAACCACTTGGAAAGTCCGAACGAGGGTAGTTCGATAGATCACCAGGTCACTATCCATCTGCATGCTCAGAACATTACAATGTTTACCTACCAATTTATCCAACACAATTGTTAACATTATAATCATAATGAAAATAAATAATGCCATAAAGAAAAATACGTATGTCATATATAAAGATCGTTATACACAAGAGTCAATAAAACCCACACGCCACAAGTTGGCTAGTTGGACATCTACTCTAACACTCACATAGCTAAACTTTAAGATACTAAGCTATAAGCTTTCAACATAAATGAGAAGAAGTGATCCGGCAACTTTTTAAATTTTTTTAACAAATTGTAATAATTTACGCAGAGTTAAAAGAAAAAAAGAGTACTCTGTCGCAATATTATAAAACGCAATAGCATATCTCTACGTCTCCAGTGGGGGAGAATTCATCTTACATAGGTCGTAATATTGAAAAGGGTGCCTTGAGAAAATCGTGTAAAATAACCCTGCAACAAATATAAGAAATTTCAGTAAGATGAAACAGGAAGATCAAGCTTGAGTTTATATGGGAAACTGTTTAAGCTTATACAAGAGATTCATTCAACAAATAAATATTGAAAACAATTGCAAAGACTCGCATTAATTCTTACCTCTACCGACTTCATGGTAGCTATAATTGCACCTGATACCGGATTCACATATATTGCTCATGAATCCATCAAACACACAATATTCCCATGGGTCGCACTCACAGAGTGCAAAAGACCATGAAAGTTCAAATCCATATACCAAAGACTGATGGCCTTCCGACAGAGAAATATAATTATCGTCAGAGTTAATGAATGGCAGCGACGTTATTACAACGAATTCTATTCTACACATGTCTCAACTGTGATCATCTGGATCCAAGTAGCCAGTTTTTATATGTGTTATTGATGAACAGTAGAGCTGATTGGCTCCGACATTCGGCCGGGACGGGCAGGCCATGAAAGTCACAGGCCATACAATCCCACGATGCAACTCCCCATCCCTGTAGCGGTAGTTGAGGCTAACATCATATCCAGGAGAAGGGTCATGCACAAGTCCAGCCCATCTCGTCGAATTCGTAGGAAAGGAGCAGGAGTCATCTTTTCCGATGGAAGGATCAGCAAGGCGGATGGTGTAGTTTCCATAGTTGATGGCTCGCACATTATATTTGTATCCTTGTACATATACTGAAGCACTTGTGTTGTTTTCACATGATATTTCGTAATTGCCACTCTCATGTCCACATCAGTCTGGATCGTCTTTCAATCTGAAGGGATAGTGGATATCATGGATATCCCCACACGCACTAGGCTTGCAATTCGGATTTTTCTGCGCATAGGACGGAGTTTGAATGAAATGGATAGTAATTACGATCAGAATTGGGAGGTAATTCATGATTATTTTCCGTGGTGCAGCGATACAGATATCCAGACGATCTTTTCTCTGTTATTGCAATTTTTCTGCTGTAGGAACTTTTACATCAGATTGCAACAGTTCTGATATTTCGTAATTGCCACTCTCATGTCCACATCAGTCTGGATCGTCTTTCAATCTGAAGGGATAGTGGATATCATGGATATCCCCACACGCACTAGGCTTGCAATTCGGATTTTTCTGCGCATAGGACGGAGTTTGAATGAAATGGATAGTAATTACGATCAGAATTGGGAGGTAATTCATGATTATTTTCCGTGGTGCAGCGATACAGATATCCAGACGATCTTTTCTCTGTTATTGCAATTTTTCTGCTGTAGGAACTTTTACATCAGATTGCAACAGTTCAATGTCATATCTTCTGATGACACCTCAACAATTGGATAACTGTAAATTAAAATTTATACCAAACCAAATATGAATTTTAATGAACCAATTGAACAATATATATTTATATATTTCCACTGGATGTTTACCCAGGTCTTGCATAAGAGCATTCAAAATGGCATCCTCTTGTTCCTCAAGAAAAGATAACAAAGCTTTGAGCTGTGATTTCCTCCATGATTCTTCTTTTGTTTTCCCCGATTTGAATTAAAAATATTGCTCTGATAGATAGATAGTAGCCCTTTGTTTTTCTTGGTTATTTAACAATTGGATAATTTACTTAAAGAAGAAAACGTTAAAAGACCATCTGCCAAGCCTCTCTGATAGATAGATAGTAGCCCTGTTACATCAATACGTTACAGCTCTCAATTTGACAGCTCTCTCTTAATAGTGCTGCAAAGCTTTCTGCCTCTATATATGAATAATTCCAAACAAAGGACCTCTAATGCAAGTAATTGCAAAGGGTGGCTTGGAATTTTATCAAAATTGAATCTTTTTTTAGTTTCCCTAGCCTTCACCACATAATTTCATACACGGAGTGAGTAAATGCAGAGGGCCCTCAACGTTTTTTCACCAAAACTGAATCTTTTATTCGAGTTCTCTGAGTCTTCACCCCATAACCGGTCGCTGTCTAAGCTGAGAGGGTAGATAGCAAAGGACTAAAGAAAGCAATCCTTTCTTTAGTGGACAATATAACACTTTCTTCTCATTAAACCAAGCTATCCATTCATACGTAAAGTTCATATCATGCACACGATAGGTAGGAATCTAAACAGTATAAAATTTTTTACTGGATGAATTTGGTTATGTGGGTGATTCTGAAAGTGGAAAGATAGAGTTTTCATGTATGGATAAATTTATTCTTTTTAATCTATCTTCCAGTTTGACCATAAGTTTATTGTTGGAGATGGAACGAAGAAGCTCACCGTATGATCGGCGTTATTTTAATATACCATAATATTACTGCCTGGATACCAAGTAAAATCTCATCTGAGTTGTATCAAAAAAATAGAAGGAATACCATTTGAAAGTATTAATCACACTAGTAGATGATTTAACTGAAAACAAAAAAATATGGGATTTTGGAAATTTTGGGTCAGCTACTTTTTAAAGAAATATCACATTCTTAGTTCAATTTATATATAATAGGTTGATTTTTGGCAAAGAATTCGCCGTATTACAGTAATACAAATAAATGGCTTGAGAAAATCCTGTAAAATAAATCTGCAACAAATATAAGAAATTTCAGTAAGATGAAACAGGAAGATCAAGCTTGAGTTTATATGGGAAACTGTTTAAGCTTATACAAGAGATTCATTCAACATATAAATATTGAAAACAATTGCAAAGACTCGCATTAATTCTTACCTCTACGGATATCGTAGCTATAATTGCAAATGATACTGCATTGACATATACTCATGAATCCATCAAACACACAATATTCCCATGGTTGGCACTCACAGAGTGCAGAAGACCATGAAAGTTCAAATCCATATACCAAAGATTGATGGCCTTCCGAAACAAAGGGAAAAAAAGGCTATATATAGATCATTATGAGTCTAACAAAGGAAAACGTAAGCCATCCAAAATATTCAGAAAACAGAGAAGACTAGACCATTTCCACCATTACATTTATTTGTGTACTAGCCAGAACTTGATTTTGTTGGTGAAATAAAATGGTTTTACTCTGAGATATGATCTCCAACTCTATGTGATGATGTCTTCCACGCATTCTTGCAATAGAATTTGGAGCATTTGTAGCTGGAAATGGATCCGGTGGCATGGTGAGATTGCTTCCATCTGCTTCCAACATATGCACCACACTTTTCATAGATGGCCGATCACTTGGATGCCACTGAATGCACCACAATCCAACAATCGTAAGTCTCGACCTAAATCACCAAAAAACTCGATCCAGTTGGTGTTTATATTTTATATATTAGTTATATAAATAACAAATATGGTATCGTTGGTGTAGATGTGTGAGGAAGCTTACGATTGTGAGGAAGCCTTCGTTTAAGACAAGAGGAGGAAGCTTACGATTGTGTCTCAAATTGCAGTTTACTTAAGATCTTGCTTGTATAATTTGATGTATATAGAGAAGCCTTCGTTTAAGACAAGATGACCCATCCTATGTTGGTGCTCCTGCAATTTTGTTTATCTTGTTTTCAGGAATCAGCGTCAGAGCAGATGATTGTACACTGTCCCGTTGCTCTTTTGATGGTCCAGAGGTTCGATTTCCCTTCCGGCTAAAATCTCGACAACCACAGCATTGTGGGTATAATCCAGGTTTTGATTTATAGCAATGAGCAGAATGAAACTCTGCTTGCGCTGCCTTTCTCCGACAATTTTAGGGTAGTAGGAATTTACTATGGTCTTCAAGAAATCAGTCTTCATAGTACTATGAGTTGTTACCCTCAACTGAACTTATCTGCCTCCTCTTTCCGAATGAGCCCAGGCTACGACTTGAAATCTTATACTATGTTTAACTGCTCGGCTACCCATTTGCCGTACGACTCTGGACAGAATTGCCTAAGCTGGCTAAGCACATCAACCTATACGATCTACGCCCTTTCCTCTTACTATACTTATGATCCTTTTTCGTTTGTCTTGGTCTGAACCCGCGTGTGGTTCCTGTGAGTCCCGAGGAAAAACATGCAGCATGAAAAATAATACAAGAGGCCATGAATTACTGTGTGACAACCAACCCATGGAAAAGAATGGTAAGATTTATGTATAGTATACCCATCCCACCTTGTACATGATTCGGCTAGCAAAATTAATCCCTTTTCACTTCTTTCTGCAACAGGCAATGTGCACAAATGGTTATCGGTATCAGGTGAACAAGTTATTCATTTCTTTCGATTACGAATCAACAATTTGAAATTGTTTAAAACCAGATACCAAGTATTTACCCAAGTTGCTGATCCCTTTGCAGGTGAAATCTTGGGACCCTTTCTCTTTGTGGTGACATTGGCATGTCTCTACCGTCTTTATGCGTCCACTAGAGCAAATAAAGAGCATCAAATGAAGATTGAAAGTTTCTTGGAAGATTACAAAGATCTGAAACCTACGAGATTCTCTTATGCCAATATAAGGAAGATCACCAACGAGTTTAGTGAAAAGTTGGGGGAAGGTGGCTATGAGATTGTTTACAAAGGAAATATTTCTAGTGAGATTTATGTCGCGGTAAAGGTCCTCAACAATTCCCATGGAAACGGTGAAGAGTTTGTCAATGAAGTTGGTACAATAGGCAGAATCCATCATGTCAATGTGGTCCGGTTGGTGGGATATTGTGCCGATGGATTTAGAAGAGCACTTGTTTACGAATTCCTACCCAACGATTCGCTAGAGAAGTTGTTGTTCTTGGAGGGACCTAAGAGAAGCCCACTCGGCCGACAAAAGATCCAAGATATTGCTGTAGGAGTAGCCAAAGGGATAGAGTATCTTCATCAGGGTTGTGACCAACAGATCCTTCATTTCGATCAAGCCAAATAACATCTTGTTGGACCACAACTTCAACCCCAAGATCTGCAATTTCGGTCTTGCTAAACTCTGTTCCAAGGAGCAAAGTGCTGTTACGATCACTGCTGCCAGGGGAACGATGGGCTACATAGCACCTGAGGTGCTATCAAGGGCATTTGGCAGAGTGTCCAATAAGTCAGATGTTTATTGTTTCGGAATGCTGCTGCTTGAAATGGTTGGAGGGAGGAAGAACGTTGATCGCTCAGTGGATACGAGTCAAGTGCACTTCTCCCAATTGACTTGCAATCGACTGAGCCGACAAGAGATATCGGTGAGTATTGAGGAAGAAGATGATGACGAGTCCAAGAATATTGTGAGGAAGCTTACGATTGTTGGATTGTGGTGCATTCATTGGAATCCAAGTGATCGGCCATCTATGAAAAGAATGGTGCAGATGTTGGAAGTAGATGGAAGCAATCTCACCATGCCACCGGATCCATTTCCACTACAAATGCTCCAAATTTTATTGCAAGAATGCGTGGAAGACATCATCACATAGAGTTGGAGATCATATCTCAGAGTAAAACCATTTTATTTCACCAACAAAAACAAGTTCTGGCTAGTACACAAATAAATGTAATGGTGGAAATTGTCTAGTCTTCTTTGTTTTCAGAATATTTTGGATGGCTTACGTTTTCCTTTGTTAGACTCATAAAGATCTATATATAGCCTTTTTTCCCTTTGTTTGAAAAGATTGATATTTAAGTGTGTGTATGTGTGTGTGTGTGTATGTTCGTTTTAATTTATTATCAGTGAGCCTCAAGCTTCCAACCACGTCCCTTCATTACCAAGCCCGTCAAAGTACTTTTGTTGTTAGTTAGAGAGGCCCAGAGTGATTCTGCCCAAAATCACATAAAAGTAGATTATCCAGTGGCCAGCCACAATCTGTAGACAGTCTACACTGGATCTGGACCAAGGAACGATAACTGTCCCAACATGTATCTTGTTTAGTGCAATGTGTTAGAATCCAATTGCTCTGGGCCTGGTTGAACGACCAGCCCAGCAGAATTACCAAGAATAACACAAATCATCCATGTAACATTATTGCGGTCTAAATAGACACTAGATCTGCTCTACAAGAGGGGGTATATGTTCCCATCACATTTATAAAACCAGTTGAGATCTCCCAAGATCATAGCAACAACGGGGATAAAAGAAATGAAGCTTCATCTTCTGACTAACCGAGACGGCTCAAAGATGGCCAACCCCGCAAATTTATATATATGTCCTAATCCTCAGCTTCAGCGTGCACCACGAAACTAGGAAATGGTGCTGACATATATCTGTAAAAAACATTAATTTCGATTAGAGGTCGAATTTTTTTTTCTTGCGATGAATAATATCAGAAGCTTTGGGTCAAACTATATACTTAAGATAATGAAGAGTCATGTTCTTGATAAGAGATGGATTTTTGGAGGCAAACTCCTTCCATTCTTCTTCATCGATTCTACCATCGCCTTTTATATCGGCCTCAAAGAACGTCTTAAAATAATGGAATGAAAATCTGGACACTTGGCACAGGATCAAGATAACGCAGTGGCAAAGTAGACCTTATCATCAATTACTTCAATGACATCCTCCGATAGTGTGACGTCCAAACCCATGGGTCAACGGATTTAAATAAAATGGAATAAAATAGGAAAAGTGTTAGGATAAAATTTAATAAGTTTTGGTGATAACAAAATAATATATGTACTGAAGTTAAGCTAGATCTGGATAAACAGACGATGATATCAACTACGTATTTGGAACAAAGCATATTTCAGTCGACGGGTTGATATTCAACTGATGGTTATTATGTGGAAGTATTCAGATGTTGATATTCGGGATTATTTCAGAGGTTGAATAATTACTCAGGTTATCAGTTCTGGTATTGGTTCAGCCGTTGGTATAATCAGTCGATGGTTAGCAATCAGTCGTTGGTTAGTTTTCAGCAGTTGGTTTCTTCAAGGGCAATCAGCAGTTGTATTAGTTTCAGACGCAAGTAATTGAGTGTTAGTGTATTTTGTTGAAGATTGCAAAACGACAGCGTTTGGATAAGTCAAATCGACAGCGTTTGGATAAGTTGAAACGACAGCGTATTGGATTAGAGCTAGGATTCAGCCGATGGGTTTTGCGTATAATCAGTCGTTGGTATATCAACCGTTGCTATATCAGTCGTTGGTATTTCAGCTGTTGGAAAAATCAAGTGATAAAGTGTTCAGGCGTTGTAACCAGCCGTTGCGTCATATTCATCAATATACATAAAGGGAGATATTTCAAGCAATCAGCTGGTGCATATCTTTCAGGCGTTGAAGTTATCAGCCGTTGCATATCTTTCAAATGTTCAAGTCATCAGCTGTTACACAAGCGATGAATCGACTCAAACGTTTATATCAGAGGAAATCAAAGGTGAAGATTGAATCGTACAATTGCCTGGAATTAAGGAGACAAGATTGATATTATTTTGGGTAAATAGTACATGTTTACAGAGGACGTTATACGGTGTTTGCACAAGAATGGAAACACGACAATTTGGCTCTGACGATGTGCAAGTTACCATGTAATGGAGCAGTACACACCGTAATCGTGATTTGTTGAAGATTTATAGAGAAAATAGCTTTTATGACCGTTGAGAGCAAATGGTATAAATAGCAGAAGTTTGAATTGAAGAACTCTCCTTCGCCATTGTTACTCGCCGTCACTCTGCAAATTTTCTGAGCGCATTACAATTTGAAGCTATTCTAAAAAAAAAAGCTCACAACTCGAAGAACTTTCAATCAAGCTTTCATAGATTTACCTTCTAGTTTATTCTCTGGTTCAATCTTTTGAATCGAGTTTCGTTGTTTAGAAACCAGAGAATTTACAGTCTCAAAATAT
The DNA here is from genome assembly GCA_001598015.1 of Dorcoceras hygrometricum. Taxonomy (NCBI): domain Eukaryota; kingdom Viridiplantae; phylum Streptophyta; class Magnoliopsida; order Lamiales; family Gesneriaceae; genus Dorcoceras; species Dorcoceras hygrometricum. The sequence goes on along the minus strand of KV000931.1, from coordinate 134,036 downwards.
TGTATTTCACTGTCATATTCTATTGAGTCTGTAATGAACTAACTTTGTGAAGCAGTTCGAAAAATATATCACTCATTACTTGTATTCAGCAGCTGCGTGTGCTTTGTGTGTGGTGTTGCTAGGAGTTCCTCTTGAGCGAGGCTCGGTGATCGGGTGTGTGCAGAAGGACTGTATTCATCAAAGCTTCTAGTGGATCCTTCCTGAAAAGGAAGAAGGGGAGACGTAGGATATTTATATCCAAACTTCCAGAAACTAAATTTCTTGTAACCTTAAACTTTTACATTACGCATTTAATCTGGTTCAATCTTTTGAATCGAGTTTCGTTGTTTAGAAACCAGAGAATTTACAGTCTCAAAATATTGTATTTCACTGTCATATTCTATTGAGTCTGTAATGAACTAACTTTGTGAAGCAGTTCGAAAAATATATCACTCATTACTTGTATTCAGCAGCTGCGTGTGCTTTGTGTGTGGTGTTGCTAGGAGTTCCTCTTGAGCGAGGCTCGGTGATCGGGTGTGTGCAGAAGGACTGTATTCATCAAAGCTTCTAGTGGATCCTTCCTGAAAAGGAAGAAGGGGAGACGTAGGATATTTATATCCAAACTTCCAGAAACAAATTTCTTGTACCTTAAACTTTTACATTACGCATTTAATTACTGTTTACACTGTTAACTGATTAATCGGTTTCTTTTCGCACAACTTTTGTTAACCGAGAAATCAGCCTTTTAAACTGAGATACCTTAAGTCTGGTAACTCGGACTTAAGTTAAGCGGTGCTTGTAAAAATAGTTTTAATCAGTTTCAAAAAATTTAAAATATCAAGGAGTTCATTCAACCCCCCCTTCTGAACTCCTAGGCCTATTTTCGTGCCACATTGATCCTATCAATTGGTATCAGAGTCTGCGCATCTCAGTTATTGAACAGTTTTTGATTGTGCTTTATCTTATATCAAAATGTCGACTTCTCACAACAAGATTCCCATGTTTTCCAAGGAGGACTACGATGATTGGAAGATTCGCATGCAGGCGCATCTGGCTGCTCTAGATGACGATATATGGTCTGTTATTACAGAAGGGCAATTGAAAATAATGAAGCCAAATCTAGCATTTGCAGTATCTAACGGCGAGCCTCAGTTTCTGGAGAAGAGCAGACATGAGTACACCAACGAGGATAAACAGAAAGCCAATCTGGACAATGTGGCCAGAGACATTCTTTATAAGACGTTGGACAAGAACATGTTCAGCAAAATCAAGACATGTACTACTGCCAAGGAGATATGGGAAAAGCTGATCCAAATTTGTGAGGGAAATGACGAGACAAAAGAAAATAAACTGACGGTGGCTCAACAGAACTACGAGTCTATAAAGATGAAGGATGACGAAACAATGGCTAAATTCGATGAGAGATTTAGTGCTGTTGTGATCGAACTGACAAGTCTAGGCAAAGAGTATAGCAACAGAGAGCTAGCACTCAAAGTTATGAGAGCGCTGCCCAAGGAGTGGGATGTGAAAACGATGGCCATGCATGAATCAAAGGATCTAAATAAGATGGAGCTTCACGATCTGTTCGCAAATCTGAAGGCAGATGAGTTTGAACTCGAAACAAGATCTGAAGCGCCATTTAATTCCCAGCCGACGAAAGCATTGGCAGCTACAACTACTGAACAGTGCTCTCCAAGCACTAGCAAGACGGCTGATCAACTCAACGATGATGTCATGTCTCTCTTCTTTAAGAAGTTTGGGAAATACCTGAGAAGATCCTACAACCCTTCTACTCCTTACAATAATTATAATAACTCTGATAAAGTATCTAGTGATCAAAACTGTTTTAACTGTGGTCGTCCAGGGTATTTTGCAGCTGATTGCAACCGACCCAAGAAAGACGATAGATACAGGAGGGATGACAAGAGAACTGACGATACAAGAAGGATGATCGATACAACCGAGATGAAAAATCAGATGAAAGAGCTGTGGACAGATCGAAGGAGAAATCCAAAGATAGACGGATGAGGACACGAGGTGATAAGAGGACCAGCCGCAAGCATGATCGCAAAGTACTGGTGGTGAGGAAAGCACCAAAAGCTGGGAGGAAACTGATTCAGAATCTTCATCCAGCAGCTCCTCATCGAGTGACAGTGAACAGGAGGAGGTTCACTGCCTCATGGCTGATCAGACTTCAGAAGATGAGGTATTTGATTTTGCTAATACTGAATTTACACGAGAAGACCTTATCAGTGCACTAAATTATATGATCAAAGAGTACAGGAAGTTTCTCACTCATTTGAGGAATTCAAAGCTGAAAACAAAAGTCTGAAAAATAGATCAATTGAATCAAGCACTGACACGCTTGAGGACATTGACAGTTTGAAGACTGAGTTGAGTAAGCTGATGATGGAAAATGAATTGTTGAGAAGTGAGTCTAGTGAGCTCAAAGCTGAAATTGAGAAATTAAATTGACAATGAGCTCCTGGAACCAGTCTTCTCGTTCTCTCCACAAACTGCAAGAAAGTCAAAAGCCAGTGAATAAATCTGGCTTGGGTTTCAGTAGTAGTGAAAGCAGTGAAGGAGAAACAAGTACTCAATCACAGCTGGTGTATGACAAGTTCAATAAGATGAGCTTTGTCAAAGCCAACGTGATATATGACTGCTATGAGTCGGTAACATATGATGACCAGACCTCTCCCAAGTTGAACATTAATAGAAAAGTTGGTATCGGTTTTCAAAAACCTGAGAATTCCAAGCCCAGTTGGCTAAAGAACAAACTGGACAAAGACAAAGTGAAAGCTGGTTCTAAGTCTTTTGTTCCTAACCAGCCAAGGCGTAATTCAACGAAGGAAAAATCTGGTTAGAAAAAGGTTCAGCCGAGGAGAGATCAAAATGGTGAAAGTATGAAATCAAAATTCAACAGATCTCACGGTATTATGCACAGACCCTCACGGACTCTAGTACTGGAAAAACTGTTAAGGTAATTCAAGTATGGGTCTCGAAAGGGGTAATCCGATCTGGACCCAAGTAAAATTGGGTACCAAAAGCTGCTTTTATGAGTGCAGGATAACAGGTACGAACCAGCTGATGTATCAAATTTGTGGTACCTGGACAGCGGCTGTGCAAGACACATGACAGGGAACCAAAAGCTGTTGACAGATGTAGTTCCACACAAAAGCGCGAAGATAGTCTTTGGTGATAACGCTCACGGTAACACTGTGGGTAAAGGTAAGTTTACCCATGGTAACATTTCTATTTCAGATATTGGTTGTTGATAACCTTCGTTACAATTTAATTAGCATCAGTCAGCTATGTGACAAAGGTTACATAGTTAACTTTCAACAACACACCTGCACGGTTCAGAACTCAAATGGTCTGACTGTATTGGTAGGTAAAAGATCGGGGAATACCTACATTATCGATTGGTCATAGCAGTTGAGGTCTGAACAGTTATGTCTAACAGCTAACTCTTCCAAGAGCTGGCTGTGGCATCAAAGAATGAACCATCTAAAATTCAAAACACTTGCCAAGTTGAGTGAACATGATATGGTTCTGGTATGCCCAAATTAAAATTTTCCAAGGATAAGATCTGTGCAGCTTGTCAGCTGGGAAAGCAAATAAAATCTACTTTTTAAAAAAAAGGCGGTAAACGTTCTTCCCGTAGCTTAGATCTTTTACATATGGATCTTTTTGGTCCTATACCCGTAACTAGCTTAGGGGGAACTAACTACACCCTTGCTGTTGTTGATGACTTTACAAAATATACTTGGGTGTTGTTTTTAAAATCAAAATCTGATACCGCAGACCAGCTGATACGCCTTTTAAAACGTTTACAAAATGACAGATCTTGTTCAGTCAACCGGATAAGAAGTGACCGTGGTACTGAGTTTTTGAATTCAAAATTAACTTCTTATCTGGAAGACTTAGGGATAAAGCATGAGCTTTCAGCAGCTAGAAATCCTCAGCAGAACGGTTAGCTGAAAGGAGAAATCACACTTTAAAGAAGCTGCTAGGTCTATGATTGCTTATTCCGGTATCTCACAAAAATTTTGGGCAGAAGCAGTTAATATAGCGTGTCACACTTAAAACAGATCGATGATTAATAGGATGCATGATAAAACCCCATATGAGATCTAGCATGGCAAGAAACCTGATATTTCTTACTTCAGGGTGTTTGGGTGTAGATGTTCTATTCACAATAATGGCAAAAAGCACCTAACAGCTTTTGAACCTAAATCTGATGCAGGTATCTTTCTAGGTTACTCAGCTGTTAGCAAAGCATATCGTGTGTTCAACATAAAAAATCTGACAGGTGAAGAATCTGCTCATGTGATGTTCGACGAAACTAGCTTCAAATCTAATTCAGCTGCAAGCTTACATGAATTGTGCACACGTCTGGAATCAACAAGCCTTGAGGAATCAGACGAAGACGTGTCACAAAGACAATCAGCTGAAGAACAACCAGCAGTGGACACACCGCATAACAACGCTCAACAAGATCTGACAGGTAATCCAGTAGTCATCGATTTAACTAACGATGATTCTATCCAGGAACAGATCTTCCCTAGTGTACCAGCTGCTGGAAGTGAACAAATCAACGCTCAACCAAACGTCACTCAACCAGCACAAAGACAATCAGCTGAAGAACAACCAGCAGTGGACACACCGCATAACAACGCTCAACAAGATCTGACAGGTAATCCAGTAGTCATCGATTTAACTAACGATGATTCTATCCAGGAACAGATCTTCCCTAGTGTACCAGCTGCTGGAAGTGAACAAATCAACGCTCAACCAAACGTCACTCAACCAGCCGTAGGTCAACCAGACGCAAGCGTTTCTCAATTGGTTTCAAGACCAACGTCTGAAGTACCATCTGCCAGTACAAATTATCAATTGATATTTAAACCACCAGCTGGACAATAAGGCGCGAGCACATCATATCATTCGGTATTACGACCAACGTCTGGACAACCAGTCGCAAGTGATCATCAGATGGTATCTAGACCATCAACTGAAACAAGAGCTGATCCTAGCTCACATCTGGACCAACAAACACAACAGCTGGAAGCAGACGCACAATCCAACAATGCTCAACATCAATTGGCGTCAGCTGATCCAGTTGTGAACCAGCCAGCGACACAGGGGGAACAAGGAGCAAATCCAATTGGACTTGATCTCCGGTGGAATAAAAATCATCCACCCGAGCAAGTCATAGGTAATTTCGAATCTCCTGTTCACACACGAGGCCAGCTAATGCATGATCATTTTGATTCTGCTTTCATCTCGCATATAGAGCCTAAGCAGATAGATGAGGCCTTAGCTGACCCCATCTGGATAGAAGCAATGCAAGAAGAACTTAACTAGTTTAAGCGCAATAATGTTTGGACACTTGTACCTAGACCCTCTAACCATTCAGTCATAGGAACTCGATGGGTATTCAGGAATAAACTGAATGAAGATGGGTAGTTACTAGAAACAAATCTAGGCTGGTAGCGCAAGGATTTAGGCAAATGGAATGCATAGATTTTGATGAGACTTTTGCACCAGTAGCTAGATTAGAAGCCATCCGCATGTTTCTTGCATATGATGCATTTAAAGACTTCAAAGTCTTTCAGATGGATGTTAAGAGTGCCTTTATTAATGGCGTCTTAACAGAGGAAGTGTATGTTGCACAACCTCCTGGCTTCGTAAATCATGCACATCCAGATTTTGTTTACAAACTGGATAAAACTCTATATGGGTTGAAGCAAGCACCCAGAGCTTGGTATGACACACTGTCTAAATTTCTTCTTGAGAATGACTTCACAATAGGCACAGTAGATAATACTCTGTTTAAGTTTGTGAAAGCTGATCATGTTTTATTGGTTCAAATATATGTTGATGATATAATATTTGGGTCAACTAACCCCAAACTGTGCCAAAAGTTTTCTAAGTTGATGCAGGACAAATTTGAGATGAGCATGATGGGGGAGCTGACGTTCTTTCTAGGCTTACAAGTTAGACAGCTGGAAAATGGAATATTCATTAATCAGGAAAAATATACGAAAGAACTGCTGAAGAAATTTGGCATGGACAACTGTTCAGCAGCTGCAACCCCTATGAGTTCTTCAATCAAACTGGATAAAGATGAAGCTGGAACTGCCATTGAGGTATCTCTTTATCGCGGTATTATAGGTTCTTTGCTATACTTAACTGCTAGTAGACCAGACATCATGTTTGCTGTCTGTATGTGTGCTAGATTCCAAGCAGAGCCAAAGCAATCGCATTACATAGCTGTAAAGCGAATATTGAAATATTTAAAGGGTACTTCAAACGTGGGTATTTGGTATCCCAAAGACTCAGGCTTTCAACTAATCGGTTACAGTGATGCAGATTACGCAGGATGTAGGATTGATCGCAGGAGCACAAGTGGGACTTGTCAATTTTTAGGGGATCGACTGATTTTCTGGTTTATTAAGAAGCAGAAGTCCATCGCAACGTCAACAGCTGAAGCGTATTATCTTGCAGCTGGTAGCTGCTGTGCTCAAATCCTCTGGATACAATATCAGTTGAAGGACTATGGAGTCGATGCTTCTGAAGCGCCTATTCTCTGTGACAACACTAGTGCGATCGCGATCACCCAGAATCTAATACTGCATTCAAGAACAAAGCACATCGACATCAGGCATCATTTCATAAGGGACCATGTGCTAAAGAAGGACGTCCGGCTGGAGTATGTGTCGACTGAGCAGCAAGTTGCTAACATCTTCACAAAGCCTCTACCATACGCTAAGTTTTCTTATTTTAGAAACATCTTAGGTCTCCTTGAATTGCCTTGATTGTTTGTGAGCTAACGCATTTTGCAGGTTGTCAGCTGCTGCTTAAATCAGCTGCAAGTCTTTTGTTCAGGGGGAACGCTAAGACTTACAGCTGAGGTAAGCTTCTCGTGTTGGAAGATTATCAGTCGTAGCGAGAACCAGGAGCTGAATTGTTAAGCGCGACGTCAGCTGAATATGTTATGACTGGACACTCAGTTGTTACATATACACAGCTGATGCTTATTTGTGATCAGCCCCTGCCACCCTCAACGATACATTAAAATCAGCAATAATGTTCTTACATTTGCTGCACCAGCTGTGGCAATATAAAAATTGGCGCGCGTCCATTAACTTTGTACTTTGTACGATTAAAATATTTTGAAAAACTTTTACACTGTACGAGTAAAATATTTTGAAAATATCTTCAAAAATCATTTCCAAAATTGTACACGCCGCTGGATTCTTGACACGTGTTGTCATCATTCGAAACGTCACATCTACACCGTCTCTCTCCAGTAACTTTTCGCTTTCTTAGTTTAATTACGACGCTTCCATTTCTCGTTTACACTTACCTTGCATCTTTGTCGTTTGCGTTTTCGTATTCTCTCCGTATTCTCTTGTGATTTTTCAGGCAATCTCTCGCACTCTTTGACTTTCGAAAATGGCATCTTCATTACACCAACACTCTTCATGTCAGTTTTGAATCTGTCTTGGCCATGGACAACCCAGGTATGGTCTCTATGTTTAAAGCCCTAATGGCATCTGGCCTACAGGGATTTTTGGGTTGTACCTCCGTAATCTATGAAGCTGATTTGATCGACTTCTTTGAGAATGCCTCAGTCTGGGATGAAGTGGTTGTCAGCACAGTGAATGGGGTTACAGTGGAGATTTCCGAATAGTTGTTTGCTGAGACATTTGAACTACCGGTAGAAGGTTTGATAGCTTTAACTGATATTCCCAAGGATCTAGTTCTTGATGCGAAGCGCATTGTTTCGCTGTCTGGTGAGACAGTGAGTACTTTGGGAAAGAAGCGCGAGATGAAGATAGAATTCTGACTGCTTTGTGATATTCTGGCAAAGACCATATCGGTAAAGGGTGGGTCTTTTGATGCACTCACACAGGAGAAGGTTCTGATGATGACGACAATTGTCTGTGGCGTAAGGATTAACTGGAACAGTATTTTGTTCAACATTCTTAAGGAGATGGTGACTCCGGGCTCACGGCAAGGCAAGGGCTATTCCGTTCAACTCAGTCTCTTACTGGAAATGTTCCAAACCTGGAATTGGGAGAATCTTCGGAGTTTCCCTCTTCGAAAATCTTAACCGATAGGACTGTGCATCGATATATCACTCTAAATGACAAAGTTGGTATGGAGGAAGCTGCTGATACACCAAAGGTAACGAAGGCACCTAAGAAACAAGCTGCGTCTAAGAAAAGACCAGCTGCTGCTGCTGTTGGAGAGCCAATCCTGAAGAAGAAGAGGACAACAAAGAAGAAATCTGGTTCTTCGATAGAAAGTTTGGAGATAGTAACAGTTGCACAGGAATCGGTTCCCATTCAAATCATTGAGCCTACAGCTGAGGAGGCAATACCCACGTCTGCTGATAACGTGGACTTTATTCTTGAGCAGGTGATCGCTGAAACTGATCAGATGGGACCAGACGAGGAAGATCATGGAGTTGGTACGTCTGATGTTGGAGATCAACCAGCTGGAACAGCTGATGATTCAGTACCTTGGTTTAATCTTCCATATGAAGTGCTGATTGCTCGTGATTTTGAGAGAGTATTTGAAACGGCCAGTGACAAGGAATATGAGGAGATGGAAACCATTGATGCTGGTACTGGTGTTGGAGACCAGCAGTTACAGAGTTTTGTTGCGGCTGACAGCAGGACAGATGCTGCAGCTGATTGTTTTTTGAAGTAACCGAAGGCAGTGGAGATGAGTGATGAGCAGTTAGTGGGTGAGAGGATCGATGAAGATGAGGCTATGTCTATAGAAGATATCTTTATGACAATTCCAGTAGACGTTCCTTTGCCTTCGGCTAGCGTTGAAATAACTAAGATTACATTTGGGAATGATATCAAAATCCCTGGAGTTGATGAGAGGACCTGGTACTTGGTCAGTCTTCCACAAATTCCAGTTAATGCTAAAGGGAAGGAGCCCCTCCAGGTGAAAGACCCAATTAAGGGAAAGCCCCCACAGGAGCATTATTCTTTGATTTGTGCAGACATCGACCTACTTGTACAATTGCGCGAGCAGGTGATAGATGAAGTAGAAAAATTCTTTAATTCATTCAGTTTGAAGAAGTTAGAAACTTTCAAGATAGATGAGTCATACTTTGCTAAGGAGGCACTCGTTTTATCATGGGCAGAAGCAGAGTCTTGTTGGGTAGCCACGGGGGATCCGGATCACGCCTCCCGGCGAGGCAGCGGAAGAACAAAAACAATTTCGGGAGACGATCAATACGATAAAAACAAACAGAGATCTATGACATTCATAGGGCGTTTAAGATTGCTACCTTGCTGGCAACTCGTGCCTGGCTCCGACCGGTTTCGTAAAGAAAACGGAACTTCACGGTAGGCGGCGGTAGATATCGTCAATCAGGTCCACGACCGGATGCGAGACTCCTTCGTCAGCCTGCACTAGAAGGCCTGACTAGATCGGCACGGACGGATTCTCCTCATCAAATTTGGCCGGAAACAATTTTCCGGCGAGCGGCGGCGGCGACGGAGGCGGCGAGCGACGGCGGCGGCGCGGCGTGAGGTTGAAGAAGAGAGGGGGCGGCGGCTCTTAAGCTCTAGGGTTAGGTTATGATTAAGTCTAGTCTATAAGTTATGAAGTCTAATCTACATTAAATAGATCTTAGTGTTGGACTTGGACCGGCTCAACGGGCCCGGGTCCAACGGATGAACATTCAGTTCATCCCCATCACCGAGACTTCATCGTAACTCCGATCACCGATCAGATCGGACCGATCGACTCAGTTTCCAAAACCAAATACTATGATCTGAAAAACCATTTTTCAGAACCCCAGTGTAAAATGACCGTTTTGCCCCTCAACATCGGGAAATCACGATTTGACCCCTGTTGACTTTTAGGAAGTCGCACTCCCCAAAATCCTCTTCTCATGCTCAACACATTGAGCTGAGTATCCGTGCGAGAATTTTGAATCCAGTGCTTGTGTGACCCTCAATGGTTCAGGGATACAGCTAGCCGTGGGCCCACAACCATTGTGGCTCCGGAATCACAATTCCGGACTTGCCCATCGGATCATGGTAAGAGCGTCTAGAAACATCGCCCCATGATCCCCTAGGTATCACTGATAGTGCCTGCAAGAACCAGTTGGTCGCGGTTAGCGTACAGTACGGTCCTTTCAATCCATATATCCCGATCAGATCAACGACCATTGGTAAATCGAGAGTCGCTATAGATCCGATAGCTATGCGTACATCTTGGAGATCGAATAGTGACATCACGAGTGTAACTAGGTAAACACATTTACCTAAAACACTTCTAGTACTCTGACCAGATATTTATACACTATTATCCCCTCAGATAGCATAGGATATCCACGCATGTCTGCGAGCGATGAATCCTCGACAACGATACATCGACTCCTACATGCATCGGGGTCTCACCCAATCCCGACGCCATATGACCCCAAGTGAGTCGGCAAACGGGTCAAAATGAGACGCCTATCATGTAGAGTTTCAATGACGTTTCGAGTAGTGAGGACTAATCTGTACAACCAAGACCTCGGACTTATCCATTCGACAAATGGTAACCACTTGGAAATTAGATCACCAGGTCACTATCTATCTGCATGCTCAGAACATCACAATGTTCCCTACCAATGAAACATGGTACTTCGCATCGCAGATACTAGTCTCGAACTCGGGCGGTCTTATCCTCATTTTGACGGCCCAATCGACTAGGAACATGTTCAGAATACACAGTGACTATTAGATGTGTTTCATGATAGCCGTCATACCCACTATCACATCTAACATACACTTAGGTGTATTATAGGTCTTTACTCAACGCAATTGTTAATCATTATACAACACAATGAAAGTAAAGAATGCCATGTAAATAAATGCGAATATCATATATAAAGATTGTCATATACAAGAGTCTATAAACCCACACGCCACAAGTTGGCTACTTGGGCATCTACTCTAACAATCTCCCACTTGTCCTAAAGCCAACTACTCATCAGTTTTTCCTTCTTTATGGTCCCTTCAAACACTACGAGCATGTTAACCACCTCTTCAAGGGTGGCTTCCAGCTTGTTCATGTTGAAGTTGACCACAAAGGGGTCAAATGCAGCGGGCAGCGAGAGGAGAAGTACATCCACCGACAGCTCGTGTGGAAGTGCGATATCAAGGCCCGACAGCTTTTCAACGAGCCCAATCATACGAACCCATGCTCGCAGACCGAAGTCCCATCGCGCATGCGGATCGTCATGAGCTCCTTGACGCCGTGAACCTCTCATGTCGAGAGTTCTCCCCGTACAGTTCCTTGAGATGAAAGAGTATGGCAGAAGCATACTTTGTCTTCTCAAAGCGCCGTTGCATTTCGTTGGACATCGATGCCATCACATAGCATCGAGCTTTAATCTCGTCGTTCCGCCATTGGTTAAGCGTAATCAGCTCCTCAGGGCTGATATCGGCAAGCGTTCCCTCCGGAGGGCACTTCTCTATCGTATAGAGGAGCTTCTCCGAAGCCAATACAAGATTGAGGTTGCGGAGCCAGTCTTGGTAGTTCAGACCGGTGAACCTGTTGCTATCCAGTATAGCAGGGAGCGGGTTTTTCATCGAAACCATTTTATAAGCAGTAATACTGAAAAGAAACGCAGACATACATCACTAACTATATATTAAATAAACGCTAAGACATAAAACATGGTCGTTAAGTTTTATGAATTACCCTCCCACTATTTTAACGATTTCACCACCCTCTAATGAAATCGAGAAAACAGGTTACTTTAGTGGGTACACGGAGCCCAATCAAGCGATCGTGGACCCGAATAATATCAGTCATCCATGACCCCCAAAAGGTAGTTTCCGATTGCAACCGGTGCAACCTCCATGTATTCACCTCACGTCCAGTAAGGGCCCAATAATATGACGCCGTTTACTATCACGTGTCAATATTGACCCATCAATGTTGAGTCGTGAAGGACGGTCCCCTTAACGTCCCCAATAATATAGGCCAACGTTAAAGGGAGTTCCTACCGACTCACAACCGTTGTCAATGGCGTGGACAGCTTTCCGGCATACATGACCCCCTCAATAATATGAGCCGGGCCATGTATACGGGTAGCATCGACGTACACCCATTGTTGATGGAAGGTAGGGAAATTTAAACAATTTTAAATACCCTTTAGTTTATTGAATAAACATTTTATCTTGATATAAGTTTTGAATCATATTTAAAACGAGGGATTTTATTTTTGAAAAACTTTGGTCTCATGCATTTATTTTAAATCAAATTTAAAACATGCAACATGCGGATTCAACTAAGCTATATATCAACATATATAAATATTGGGATGATCGATCACGAGAGCTATGCGGTCTGTGGTTGCCAGCCACGGACCTGGGTCCAATCCTAGGGGTAATGCAATATGCAATGCAATCCTATTACAAAGTTTCCGGTTTTACAGATCTTCGGTCTTCAATATTTTGATCGTCATGTCCACCGTCTTCGGATGTCCTCCCACTAAATCTAGTAATTTACATTTAAATTAACTATGACATACAAGGGATACATTTATCAAGGGGTGGGAACGGGCCACAAACAGGCCCACTTTAAACGATAATCAAAATATATTACAAAACCGAATCACAAAAACCTATTGCATACACCTAAAAAATTGGGCACGGCTCTCGATCATCCCAATCATGCAATTAATCTAATTAACACGCATAAATTAAATAATCCTATTATTTATCGCAAAATCATATTTTAATCATAAAATCTCATTTTATAATAAAATCGTATTTTGTCGATAAAATCAGATTTTAATTAACAAAATCATATTTCATTATAAAATCATATTTTATAATTAAAATCACATTTTACTAATTTTAATTGTATCAAATTGGGCTTAAAACAATTCTAGGCCCAAAAATCTCAAAATTCCAAAATCGACCAAAACGGGCCCGATATCGTATACCGGCCCGAAAACTAATCGTATTTTGTCGATAAAATCAGATTTTAATTAACAAAATCATATTTCATTATAAAATCATATTTTATAATTAAAATCACATTTTACTAATTTTAATTGTATCAAATTGGGCTTAAAACAATTCTAGGCCCAAAAAT
>KV000931.1:86593-105226 GCA_001598015.1 Dorcoceras hygrometricum | reverse complement strand
TCAGAACATCACAATGTTCCCTACCAATGAAACATGGTACTTCGCATCGCAGATACTAGTCTCGAACTCGGGTGGCCTTATCCTCATTTTGACGGCCCAATCGACTAGGAACATGTTTAGAATACACAGCGACTATTAGATGTGTTTCATGATAGCCGTCATACCCACTATCACATCTAACATACGCTTTAGTGTAATCTAGGTCTTTACTCAACACAATTGTAAATCATTACACACATAATGAAAGTAAAGAATGCCATATAAAAGAATGCGAATATCATATATAAAGATCGTTTGTACAAGAGTCTATGAAAACCCACACGCCACAAGTTGGCTAGTTGGGCATCTACTCTAACAAGCTCGGTGGTAGACACTCGAATTCGGTAGTCACCACTCCGATGATAGCGTTGGACTTTTCAGGCATGACACATCTGTCGGCCAGTCACAACGTCGCTTTCAATCAGGTTATCAATCAATCTGTCAATCAGGCTCAAGATGTATGCATGTATGCCAATCAATAGCCAATTCACAATGCATACAATCTAATACGTGAGAACAGAATGTAAAACTCAATCAATTCAACAAACTGCGTCACGTAAAGTCACAGAATCCCATCAGCAGATTTTATAACATCAATTACAGCCATGTCCACGCTCAAAGCTGTTAAATCTGCTCAAATCGTACCTCCAACGGCTGATTTCTACCTCAACAGATTTTACAAAGGGCACGGCAAAAACAACTGAAGCAAGTCAGATTCCTCCTGCTACGGCAATCACGGCAGGATGCACCTAGAACCTCGAATCTGTTAAGGAAACTCAATAATTAACTCATGTCTAGTTCAATCTGAACTTCTCAACAATATTTCCTACGGCCAAGAACCTAACTCCGGTTCTACTTATAAACAAAGTACTAGCAGCTAATACTAAGCTTAGAACGGCAGGAAATCCTTACCCAAAAGCTGAAACTAGCGGGAGAACTATCGGGTTCCACTGTACGAAGAAAACAACAACTTCACGATCCTCTCCAAGGTTGTTCTTGTAACGATCGGACTTTTCTCAAAAGAAATTTAGAAATTTTGGGTTCGAATTGAAAGACCCATTTTTCAATCTTAACAAACATAAAAGTCGTTACTAAAATTCTAGACTAAATTGCAAATAAACACAATTCATTGCTGCTTAAATTCAAAATGAACGAAACAATGACGTGAGCGAAAGTATTACCAAAATCTGATAAACACTTTTCAGGATAAAGGAAAGAAATCAGCTTTAAGGGTGTATAACAACACAAAAGTAGATCCCCAGCCGAACGCAATAACATATGCGGAGCTGATACAACGTCTGATAGAAATTCGAAATAAGTATAAATAGAAGTCTGAACGGATTTCTACTATTCAACTGAACTAGGAATCTGTTATAATACAAAAACACTACAACTGAAGTTTCTGTACAACAAAACAAAGTCTGAAGAGAACAACGGAAGATGTCCACGATAAACACATCATCCAATCAGCTACTCCCCATCCAGCCTCCTACTGATCACTACCTGCACTCAATGAAAACTAGTGAGCCAAGGGCTCAGCAGGTAAAATCTGGTGGACGAAATCATGAAATACAAGTAATGGAATCTGGTACTATAAATGGAATCTGAAATCTGAATACGCTTCATAATGAACAAGCGCAATACATAACTGAGGGATCTGGAAGAAACTGAAAGCATAAAACATAATCAATTCTGAAAACATTTTCTTTAAACATTCTCTAGAGCTGTGATTAAAATCACACTTGCGCTCTTCTTTCATTTTCTGAAATTATGACAACACTTTAAACATTTGGTCCAATTCGTTTGATCAAACTCCTGATATCAGTCTCTTAGCATATAGCTCATGATTCTGAATACGCTTCATAATGAACAAGCGCAATACATAACTGAGGGATCTGGAAGAAACTGAAAGCATAAAACATAATCAATTCTGAAAACATTTTCTTTAAACATTCTCTAGAGCTGTGATTAAAATCACACTTGCGCTCTTCTTTCATTTTCTGAAATTATGACAACACTTTAAACATTTGGTCCAATTCGTTTGATCAAACTCCTGATATCAGTCTCTTAGCATATAGCTCATGATGAAGGGATATACAGATCCGTCGACCTATACACCTGATCCTTCCTCTGGTTGAAAGGGCACACGGTTCGTCAGCCGTGCACTCACCCTTCCTCTGGGGACCCTCTTTGTTGTCATAACTTGAAACGTTTTCTAAAACATCGTTCTGCTCTTTCTTTTCTTTCTTAAAATCTGTATTCTTTCTCTCTTGCACGAATTACTGGTTTTTCTTTTGTCTAATGATGTTCTGGAACTTCAAGGGATTTCTCTGTAAAACTTGCGAAGATGAAAACTGAATAAAAGCTCTCAAATCTGATCAACTGAATTGAATAAATCTTTCGAATTGAAGCGGAAATAAATAAGGAATCAGATTCTGGAATTTCGTTATCAGTCAAAGAGAAATGAAGAAATGAACATGCAACATCTGATCGAACATATGCTTTCCAAGGAAGAAGAAACAATTCAGATGTCATGGGTCTACAACAGACGTCAACGCAAGTCAACGCAACTTATAAAGAATTTCAGATGTTGAACAAACCAACAGCTGAACACTGTTAAAATAACCCAACAGCTGATCACAACTAATGCAACAGCTGAACATAACTACTGAACGCGAACAGTGCGACATCTGACATCACTGAAATACTAACAATACAACAGCTGATCAATATGGATACAACAGCTGGACACTAACCATATAACGGCTGAATACAAATCAATGCAACAGCTGATGAATGCTAACAATACAACAGCTGATGACGTTTAAACATGTAACAGCTGACAACAGCTGAACATCATACTTAGAATATTTTCAAAGTATAATATCGGTCGTGGTATAAGAACCAGATTTCAGACTTAACCGTATGAATGAACACGAACATCAACGCTTTCCTTCGTCTGAAGAATTCAAAATATCTTAGGAAATTTCTGGAATAAATCGAATAAGCTATTTGTAAGCTACTTCGATAAAATATCTGAAGAATTCTCAAGAACCTACTGGACGAACATCATCAAACCATTTTCTAAACATTTTTGGATCAAAATACAGTAAAATCGTACCTTTCATAAA
The DNA here is from genome assembly GCA_001598015.1 of Dorcoceras hygrometricum. Lineage (NCBI taxonomy): Eukaryota > Viridiplantae > Streptophyta > Magnoliopsida > Lamiales > Gesneriaceae > Dorcoceras > Dorcoceras hygrometricum. Next base: position 102,056 of record KV000931.1, on the reverse strand, counting down.
AACAGAGCATGAACTTTCTGATTTTGAAGAACAGCCGTAGCTATCTTCCTTTCTTTAAAATCTCATACAAACATGCAAACAGAATTGAATATACGCTTTCACTGAGTGAGCAAGAAACAGAGTTTACTTGCCTGAATTCTTTAATACGATCACAGCAGAAATCCAACAAATCACCAACACTCCGACCGTCTCCTTCGAAAAACTTAAAAGACTTTTGCTCGGTTTCTTTGAGAGAGCCCGCCTCAAAGTAATTTGTTTTAAAGAATGATGCATGATGTGTCTAACATCCTATATATATGACTTTAAATGCCTAAGGGAAACACGTTTAATCAAGATGCTAAAATCTTTTAAAAGCGCTACTCTATTTAAAAGTAAAATATGATGCACATTGAAACCGAACTATTTTAGTTAAAACAGAAGGATTCGATCGGTTTGTAATAATCGGCCAAACAGCTGCTGCAATTGTATTTAACATCTGAAATCTATTCAATACTGAAAGCTGATTAAAGAATAACCAACGTCTGACTCTTTAACATAGTGTGACAACTGATATCACGAAAAACTGAAACTCAACTCAAAGTTCAATGAAGGCTGAAATTACGTAAACATGAAATCTGAAATTTAGCTCTTAAATGATAGAAGCTAAACAATACATATCTGAAATCTGAAACTCATTTGAATCAAGAGTTGAATAGAATAGCATTGTAATCCCTCAATCTCATAACTTTCTAATTGTGGCCTCTAAAATATCTGGGCATTACAGTTCTACAACCTCAGATGGGTATCAATCGGAAGAGCAACTCACAAGGAATCCAACGCCACCAAAATCGCTCAAAACAACGGCGGAGAACGGCGACAATCGACGGAAAAGAGTCACGGTGAACAGTAGCTAAACGAGGGTTTGAAATTGGAGATAAGAAATATCGGGTTCAGAATAATTCTAAGTGTCGATCAACACTTATATATATCTATCAAATCCAACAGCTGCTGTTCTAAAATAATCAGACGTCATTACTGGAGAAGTCTTACTGCTGATACTAGCGTTTACTCTCAACGGAATCAGCAGTAACAATCAGACGTTGCATTTCTCTTCACATCATCAAAACAACGCCGCATCGCACCAACAGCTGATACCAAATCCCTTTCAAAACAACCAGCAGCTGGTCATGCTAAAAAACTCAAACGACGACATAAGGGACACGTCACCTTCACTGCCAACAGCTGGTCACAAAGCGTTACACTCAAACCGCTGCGTTTCAACTTATCAAAACGACGTCGCCTCACCATCAGCAGCTGGTCACTCAAACCAACAGCTGGTCGCCCGACTAAATCATTTCCTCACAAACGCAACAGCTGATAGTGCTACAATATCAGCAGTCAACACCAAAAAGTTTACCAACACGTGTCGCTTTCTCGTTAATCCTCGCACCCGCGCCTCAGCTGCCAGCAGATACCTCTTCAAGCGCTACTACTGAATAGAGAAACGAAGACGCATCACTCACTCACTACAGTACCATTGACTTGCGTTGACGTCTGAAATGCGCTACACCTGATTTCCTCGTATTAGCGCTACGTCTGATTTCCTTACATTAGCGCTACGTATGATTTCACGAAACGACAGCGTTTTACTTCTAAACTCCAGGAAATCAGATTTCACCAAAAATTCGAAATTCTAAAATCTGAAAATTCTAAATTCGAATTTCTCAATCCTCACATTCTCCCCACCTTAAGAGATTTCGTCCTCGAAATCAAAGGCAAACTCAGGGAAAAAAATTTCATTCAAACATCATAATCAAACACAATCATCTAAGCAAGCTCAAATCAAAGATTACAAATTACCTGGAATTTACACTATCAGTGCTCAAATAGATGAGGCCAATCCTGTCTCATCTTCTCCTAAACCTCCCAGGTTGCTTCTTCTCGGCCATGCTTGCTCCATTGGACCATCACCAACGGAATCACTTTGTTCCTCAGCTGCTTCTCCTTCCTATCCAGAATCTGCACTGGATATTCTACATAGCTCAAGGCAGAATCTAGCTCAACTTCGTCGGTTCTCAACACATGGGACGGATCTGGCTCATATTTCCTCAACATTGACACATGAAAAACGTCATGTATCGCCGCTAACTCATCAGGCAGCTGCAATCTATAAGCCAACTGTCCAATCCGCTCAATAATATCAAATGGACCAACGATCTAGGAGCTAATTTGCCTTTAAATCTGAACCCCATCACGCTCTTGAAAGGAGAAACTTTGAGAAATACTAGATCGAAACCTCAAACTCCAAAGGTCTGCGTCTTCTGTTAGCATAGCTAGAGAAACGGTCTTGAGCAGCTTTCATTCTACTCCGAATCAAGTCAATCTGATCTTTCATGTGCTGCACTAATTCAAGGGTAGAAAGCTGTCTCTCACCAACTTCTTCCCAACAGATCGGAGATCTGCACTTTCGACCGTACAACGCCTCAAATGGAGCCATCCCGATAGTGACCTGGTAGCTGTTGTTATACGAAAACTCAACTAGGGACAAGGAATCCTGCCAGCCACCATCACGCTCTTGAAAGGAGAAACTTTGAGAAATACTAGATCGAAACCTCAAACTCCAAAGGTCTGCGTCTTCTGTTAGCATAGCTAGAGAAACGGTCTTGAGCAGCTTTCATTCTACTCCGAATCAAGTCAATCTGATCTTTCATGTGCTGCACTAATTCAAGGGTAGAAAGCTGTCTCTCACCAACTTCTTCCCAACAGATCGGAGATCTGCACTTTCGACCGTACAACGCCTCAAATGGAGCCATCCCGATAGTGACCTGGTAGCTGTTGTTATACGAAAACTCAACTAGGGACAAGGAATCCTGCCAGCCACCACTGAAATCCATCACCACTGCTCGCAGCATATCCTCTAAGGTCTGAATGGTCCGCTCAGACTGACCATCTGTTTGTGGGTGATAGGCTGTACTCATAGCCAATCTCGAACCCATCACTGCTTGCAGACTCTTCCAAAAACGAGATGTGAACCTCGGATCTCTGTCAGACACTATCAAAACAGGAACTCCATGCAATCTAACCACATGGTCGATGTACAACTTCGCCATTTTTTTCATAGAACACCTCACATCATAGGGAATGAAATAGGCTGACTTCGAAAGCCTATCAATCACCACCCAAATCGCATCGCATCCTCTACTCGATCGAGGTAGATTAGTCACAAAATCCATGGCGATGTGCTCCCAACTCCATTGGGGCACCTCCAAACTCTGTAGCAATCCACCAGGTCTCATCCTCTCAGCCTTGACCTGCTGGCAATTCAGACATCTAGCAACAAAACCAGAGATGTCGCTCTTCATGCCTTCCCACCAGTAGTGAGACTTCAAGGCATGATACATCTTTCTCTTGCCCGGATGCACACTGTACCGGCTATAATGTGCTTCATTCAGAATGGTCTCTTTCAAATCGATCAAGTTCGGAATCACCAATCTTCCTCGAAATTTCGACACTCATCAGAAGTAACAGAGAAATCATCCGACCGACCACTTCGGGCTTTAATCTTCAACTCATGAATGTATGGATTAGTCCTCTGCGCCTCCTTGATGTCACTCATAATTTGCGGTTCTACTTGAATCGAAGAAACCATAAAGTACTGATCACCCGGCTGGAATCGCCAACCAGACGTACTCAACTGCTCATAGACTTTCGAAACACTCAAAAACGAAATCATAGCAGGCTGGGTCTTCCTACTCAAGGCATCGGCAACCGAGTTCATCCACCCAGGCTGATACTGAATCTCACAGTTAAAGTCTTTGAGCAATTCCATCCAACGTCGCTGCCTCATATTCAGATCAGACTACGTGAAGATATATTTCAGGCTCTTGTGGTCGGTATACACCACAAATTCTTCACCATACAGATAGTGACGCCAAATATTCAAGGCAAACACTGTCGCAGCCAATTCCAAATCGTGAACAGGGTACCTCGTCTCGTGAGGCTTCAACTGTCGAGACGCATAGGCAATCACATATCCGTTCTGCATCAGAACACATCCCAAACCATTGAGAGAAGCATCGGAGCACACAAAAAATCCTCCAGATCCAGACGGTAGAGACAAAAGAGGAGCAGTAGTCAACTTCTCCTTCAACGTCTGAAAACTATACTCGCACTCATCAGTCCAAACGAACTTCCTATCTTTCTGAGTCAACTGAGTCATCGGCCTGGCTATCGAAGAGAACTTCTCGATGAAACACCTGTAATAGCCAGCCAATCCCAAGAAGCTATGGATCTCGGAAACGTTCCTAGGTCTCTCCCAGTTAAGAACTCTTCGACCTTACTCGGATCCATCGAAATCCCTTGCGCTGAAATCACGTAACCCCAAAAGATAATTTGATCAAGCCAAAATTCGCACTTGCTGAACTTGGCGTACAACTGCGAATCTCTCAATCTCTGCAACACCAATCTGAGATGCTCCTTATGCTCTCTCAAGCTCCTCGAATACACTAAGATGTCATCTATGAAGACGATCACGAACCGATCGATGTACTCACTAAAGACGTGATTCATCAAATCCATGAAAACAGCTGGGGCATTCGTCAACCCAAACGGCATGACAAGGAACTCATAATGCCCATATCTAGTTCGGAAAGCTATCTTTGCCACGTCAGAGTCTCTAATCCGCAACTGGTGATAACCAGAGCGCAAATCAATCTTTGAGTACACCACCGATCCTTGCAACTGATCGAACAACTCATCAATCCTCGACAAAGGATACTTGTTCTTCACCGTCGCTTTATTCAACTGTCGGAAATCCACTCACATCCTCATAGACCCATCTTTCTTCTTCACGAAAAGAATCGGAGCTCCCCAAGGCGACATACTCGATCTGATGAAGCCTTTCTCCAAGAGATCTCTCAACTGATCCTTCAGCTCTTTCAACTCTGTTGGCGCCAATCGATACGGAGCTCTAGAAATCGGGGCAGTACCGGGCACCAACTAGATACTGAAGTCGATCTCACGTCTTGGACGGAATCCAGGAATATCATCTGGAAACACGTCGGGAAACTCTCGGACGATCGGAATGTCGCTCAACTCCAATCGTGGCTCCTGGGAAACGTCGAGCGCATAAATCATGAATCCCGCATTATCCAGCGATAGCAGGCTAAGCATCTCCATGGCAGAAACCAGTGGAATCTTCTAGCGTGAATCAGCACCGTAGAACTCCCACCTCTCACCCGAGTCAGGGCGAAATCTCACCACACCATGAAAACAGTCCACAGTAGCCTTATAGCGAGATAATACATCCATCCCCAAGATACAATCAAAATCTCTAATTCACAAAATGATCAGATTGGACACCAAAACATGCTCATCAAATCGAAGTACACAATCCAACACCACTTCACGGGACAATAAACTCACACTAGCAGGGGTAGACACGGAAACAACATCACACAATGGGGAAGAACTCAACCCATGCTCACAAACAAACAACTCAGAAATAAAAGAGTGTGATGCTCCAGTGTCAAATAAAACTCTCGCAGGATAATCGAAAATAGAGCATGTACCTGCGATCACTATGGCAGGCGTCTCCTCAGCCTGCTCTCTCGTCAAAGCGTTCGCCTGGGCCTGCTGCAGAATCTGGAACTGAGGTATCGAAGGTGCTCCAAACCTAGAAGGCTCACGGGGTTGGAATCCAGATCGCTGGATAGGGGCAGGAAACTACGATCTCTGAGAAGAACCACCAGCTGATCCCTGCTGCGAAGGAACTGAAGACTGACCCCTCAACAAAGGACATACTCTCTGAAAATATCCGGGTTGTCCACAGTTATGGCAAAACCCCTGAACTCCACGACACTGCAAAGTCGGATGCCTTCCTCCGCATTGTCCACAAGACACACTGCCTGGACCACTGCCAGAACCACTGCCAGAACCAGAACTCGCAGAACCAGAGGAACTCGAATTCGCCTTCTTCTTGAACTGTTTCCCTCTAGGTCGAAACCTCTGGAGATTCAACTGCTGTTGCGACCCTTGAGGAGAATAAAAAGATTGTGACGCATCCTGAATAGGCTGATAGGTGCATCCAGCAGTCGGCTGAGTCGGAGCATCCCCCTCCAGTAGACTCTCCTCAATATCCACCGTTCGGTTCACTGCATCAATATAGGTCTCAGGTGAACCAGACAACACCATCCGATACAGACCAGGCCTCAAACCCTTCAGAAATTTGTTCCTCTTCGTTCTCTCCTGGTTGGCTACATGTGTCACATACATCAAAAGCGCAAAAAACTGTCGGGCATACTCAGCCACTCGCATGTTTCCCTGCTTCAGGTTGTCGAACTCTCACTCCCGACTGTTGTAGTAGGAATCCGGGAATCGGGATATACTCCTATCGGAACACCTCACAGAAGCTCTCCCAAGTGATCACAGCCCCACTATCTCACAGAATCCGAGAAGTACCTCTCCACCAGCGCTGTGCATTGTCTATCAGCTGCAACACCGCCAGCTTCAGTCTCTTCTCGGGAGCGTACTCTAGAGTATCGAACAACTCCTCCATCTGAACTAACCAAGCCTCCGCCATCGTTCCACCCTCGGCGACAGAAAACGTCGGAGGGTTCGTCCGCTGAAACCTAGCCAAGACCAACTCCATCTCGCCTATCTGTCTAGTAACGTTCTCAACCTGATGAACATCGTCATCACTACCTGCCCTAGACTCCTCCTCGGTACGTCTAGTCGCCCTACCTCTTCCTCTCCTCGGCGGCATCTAAACAATTCTAGAGGTAAGATCTCACAGCAGATATATCACAGACAGATAACAGATCACATAAGTCACAGAGTCAATCAAAAAGCAAATCAAAACTCTATGCCTAGACTCGAGTGTGATCAAAGAAAATCGAGCTTATCCCAGTTTAAGCTCTGATACCAAAAATGTCAGGTCCCGTGCTAATAAACAAAGATTATAGCACAATTAAGCACATAATCACGGAAGCGTAAAATCGGGATTAAAAATTTTTTTCGAAATAAAAAAATGGGCCTGAACTCAAAACCATCAGTCAAAATATTCATAATCAAAATACGAGTTGACTCAAACTCATATAAAATAGGTAACAACAAATCTTAATTCAAATACAGATCCCCAATACATAAAAACACGGGGCATCCCCCGGCTCTATACATATCATAAAATAACTGGACTCAAGGGAACGGGGATCGACCAGCTGGCACTCCACTCGGTCCAGCTTGGTTACCTGAAGATCCTGCAAATGGATAACACAGACCCAAACAACACAAAAGCAGGAAAAGAAATACGAGGTCAAGCCTCAGTACGAAGAGCTATCAAAATCAGCTAATCATGCAACATGCTATAAATCAATGCTATGAAATGCATGAGGGCTATCAAGGATCGGATAGCTAGGCCTCAGTACGAAGAGCTATCAAAATCAGCTAATCATGCAACATGCTATAAATCAATGCTATGAAATGCATGAGGGCTATCAAGGATCGGATAGCTAGACCAGTGTATCAACTAGCAAATCATCTCAATCAGCCTCTATACCCGCACGGTGTATCAACCGGGGAAATCATCGATCCGTGATCTTCAGAGCCCGTCAGCCCATCACAGCTCGGTGGTAGACACTCGAATCCGATAGTCACCACTCCGATGATAGCGTTGGACTTTTCAGGAACGACACATCTGTCGGCCAATCACAACGTGGCTTTCAATCAGGTCATCAATCAAACTGTCAATCAGGCTCAATATCTATGCATGTATGCCAATCAATAGCCAATTCACAATGCATACAATCTAATACGTGAGAACAGAATGTAAAACTCAATCAATTCAACAAACTACGTCACATAATGTCATAGAATCCCATCAGAAGATTTCATAACATCAATTACAGCCATGTCCACGCTCAAAGCTGTTAAATATGCTCAATTCGTACCTCCAACGACTGATTTCTACCTCAACAGATTTTACAAAGGGCACGGCAAAAACAACTGAAGCAAGTCAGCTTCCTCCTGCTACCGCAATCACGGCAGGATGCACCTAGAACCTCGAATCTGTTAAGGAAACTCAATAATTAAATCATGTCTAGTTCAATCTGAACTTCTCAACAATATTTCCTACGGCCAAGAACCTAACTCCGGTTATACTTCTAAACAAAGTACTAGCAGCTAATACTAAGCTTAGAATGGCAGGAAATCCTTACCTAGAAGCTGAAACTAGCGGGAGAACTATCGGGTTCCACTGTACGAAGAAAACAACAACTTCGCGATCCTCTCCAAGGTCGTTCTACAGCCTCAGATGGGTAACAATCGGAAGAGCAACTCACAAGGAATCCAGCGCCACCAAAATAGCTCAAAACAACGGCGGAGAACGGCGGCAATCGACGGAAAAGAGTCACGGTGAACAGTAGCTAAACGAGGGTTTGAAATTGGAGATAAGAAATATCGGGTTCAGAATAATTCTAAGTGTCGATCAACACTTATATATATCTATCAAAGCCAACAGATGCTGTTCTAAAATAATCAGACGTCGTTTGGACAATTCTTACTGCTGATACTAGCGTTTACTGTCAACGGAATCAACAGTAACAATCATACGTTGCATTTCTCTTCACATCATCAAAACGACGCCGCATCGCACCAACAGCTGATACCAAATCCCTTTCAAAACAACCAGCAGTTGGTCACGATAAACAACTCAAACGACGACGTAAGGGACACGTCACATTCGCTGCCAACAGCTGGTCACAAAGCGTTACACTCAAAACGCTGCGTTTCAACTTATCAAAACGACGTCGCCTCACCATCAGCAGCTGGTCACTCAAACCAACAGCTGGTTGCCCGACTAAATCAATTCCTCACAAACGCAACAGCTGATAGTGCTACATTATCAGCAGTCAACACAAAAAAGTTGACCAACACGTGTCGCTTTCTCGTTAATCCTCGCACCCGCGCCTCAGCTGCCAGCAGATACCTCTTCAAGCGCTACTACTGAATAGCGAAAGGACGATGCATCACTCACTCACTACAGTACCGTTGACTTGCGTTGACGTCTGAAATGCGCTACACCTGATTTTTGTATTAGCGCTACGTCTGATTTCCTTACATTAGCGCTACGTCTGATTTCACGAAACGACAGAGTTTTACTTCTAAACTCCAGGAAATCAGATTTAACCAAAAATTCGAAATTCTAAAATCTGAAAATTCTAAATTCGAATTTCTCAATCCTCACAAAGGGTCAACCGTAGTCAACAGAAATATAAAAGGGTCAACAGTATAGAATCTGACTAATTCAGATATGAAGAAAAAACTCGATTTGAACATGAGAATTTAGATTTGAACATGAAATCTGATTGCTAGCTTAAGAAACAGAATCTGAATATGAAACTAGTGCTGCAACATCACAAACGACACCCAACGATACCAGTGTTACCTATCAAACCAGAACCAGATTCCGATTTAACTAGCATCACCGATTACCTGGAGTCAAGTTGACGTCGCCTTTCACGAGAAAGAAGAACTTTCCTGAACATGCAATGACTCAAATCTGAACTGCTCAATACTTTGAAACATCAACATCTTCCTTAAAACATTCTAGAAAGCTTTAAAACAAAACATATCTTGAACCGAACATTCTTTCATTTTCTAAAACGTTCTTGAACATGAACATAACTTTATCTTTGACGTAAACAGGCAAGCAATCCACAAAATTGAGAAAAACAATATATGCTTTAAATGGTGTAACAAAATTCTAGAAAGCTTTAAAACAAAACATATCTTGAACCGAACATTCTTTCATTTTCTAAAACGTTCTTGAACATGAACATAACTTTATCTTTGACGTAAACAGGCAAGCAATCCACAAAATTGAGAAAAACAATATATGCTTTAAATGGTGTAACAAAGGATCAGCTTTTACTTGCCTTAAACTAAGAAACACGAAAACAGTTGATTCCTGTAGAGATCCTCCTCAAGCGACCACAACGAGCTTCTTAGAAATATTTTGAGAGAACACAAAAAAAGTTTCCTTCACAAGTGAGAAATGAACTTCGATTTTCGAAATCAGTACTATAAGGGAGAGGGATTAGTGGTAGGTGATATGTAATGATTAAGCATGACACACCATGCCTATATTTGTGAAATTTGGTAAATATTCCCTCTCAATATTTTAGTTTTGCAATTTTACCAAGGGAGTTTGAAAGATACAATTTGTTCTCTTTAAAAACATCTTCGACAAAATCTGAAAACTGCTCGTGCATTGTGCTTGGAGTGAAATCTGCATTGGAACTTCCTGCGTCGTAATTATCTTCTGAAACTAATGAAATCAGCTTTCAAATAAGTAAAATAACTCATGCTAAAATCTGAAATATCATTTTGACCCTTAAAATAGAAAAGGTTCATTTATGTGGTCCAATGGATTTGGGGTGTTATAACTCTACCCTCCTTATTGAAATTTCGTCCTCAAAATTTACTTACCAAACAGATAAGGATAAAGACTAAGCATATCACTCCTTATTGAAATTTCGTCCTCAAAATTTACTTACCAAACAGATAAGGATAAAGACTAAGCATATCAGGTTCGGTCTCCCACGTAGCTTCTCGTTCTGATTGGTTAAACCATTGTACCTTAACCATAGAAATACTACGGTTTCTTAACTTTCTAATTCCTCGAAGAAGAATCCTCTCGAGTCTCTCTTCGTAGCTCAAATCTGGTGCTAACTGGATTGGCTCATAACTTAGTACATGCGACCGGTTGGAATATACTTCTCAAAGCTGATACATGGAAAACACTATGCACTGCCGAAAGATGCGGGGGCAATGCTAAACGATAAGCCAACGTTCCTACTCTTTCCAGGATCTCATATGGTCCAATATATCTTGGACTCAGCTCTCCTTTCTTCCCAAAACGCATTACTCCCTTCATCAGAGCTATTATAAAGAATACATGATCACCAATTTCAAAATTTAATTCTCTTCTCCTATTATCTGTGTAACTCTTCTGCCTGCTCTGAGCAGCTCTCATCCGCACTCTAATCTTTCTAACAGCTTCTGCTATTTGTTCAATCACATCTGGTCCTAAACCAGATCGTTCACCAACCTCATCCCAGTGAAGAGGTGTTCTACATTTACGACCATAGAGAGCTTCATATGGAGCCATCTGGATAGATGATTGGAAACTGTTGTTATACGCAAATTCTATCAACGGTAGCTTTAAATCCAAATTTTCTGAAAAATACACAATACAAGCTCTGAGCAAATCTTCTAAAATCTGAATCACCCTTTCAGATTGTCCATCTGTCTGGGGGTGAAAAGCTGGCTAAAAGTCAACTTCGTACCCAAAGCTCTATGCAAACTCTTCCAGAAAGCTGATGTAAACTTCGGATCTCTATCAGATACTATCAAAACTGGAACTCCATGTAGTCTTACTATCTCCTTCACATACAAATCTGTGTATCTGCTCACATCATAGGTTGTCTTAACTGGTAAGAAGTGAGCAGACTTAGTGAGTCTATCTACTATAACCCAAATAAAATTATATCCTTGAATAGTCCTGGATAGACCAACTACAAAATCCATAGTTATGCATTCCCATTTCCATTCGAGAATAGGCAGGGGCTTCAACAATCCTGCTGGTCTTTGGTATTCAACTTTCACCAATTGACAAGTCAAATATTCAGAGACAAATCTGGAAATGTCTCGCTTCATTCTTGGCCACCAATACAACTTCTGGAGATCTTTATACATCTTAGTACTCCCCGGATGTACAGAGTATGGGGTTGTATGGGCCTCTGTCATCAGATCTGATCTCAAGGTGTCTACTTGGGGCACCCAGATCCTGTCATGAAATCTGACTACTCCTCCTTCTGAAAAGTAGAGGTTGCTACCTCTTTCTCTATCTTGTTTAACCCACTTCTGAAGTTGCTCATCTTTTGGTTGTCCCTCACGAATCTGATCTAACAGATTTGATCTTAGAAGAGATCTGCCAAGATCGCATTACTACCATTGGGCACTAATTACAAACCAAACTTCTCAATATCAGATGCCAATGGTCTCTGGACAAAGAGCTGGGCTAATCCAACAGATTTCCTACTTAAAGCATCAGCCACCACATTGGCCCAGGATGATAGCTGATTGTGCAATCGTAATCTTTCGCCAGCTCTAGCCATCTCCTCTACCTCATATTAAGTTCCTTATGGGTGAAAAAGTATTTGAGGCTCTTATGGTCAGTAAATATCTCACACTTCTCCCCATAAAGGTAATGTATCCAGATCTTAAGGGCAAAGACTACAGCTGCCAGCTCTAAATCATGTGTGGGATAATTCTTCTCATGATCCTTAAGTTGTCTGGAAGCATAAGAAATCACTCTTCGGTCCTGCATCAGTACAACACCTAAGCCCAACCTAAACGCATCTGTATAGATCACAAACTTTCCTTGATCAGATGGCATGGTTAGCACAGGGGCTTCTATCAATGCTTGTTTCAACCTATCAAAGCTGAATTGGCATTTTGGGGTCCAATCATATTTAACCTGCTTTCTTCGAAAATCCTTGGATAAATCGCCTATAATATCCGGCTAAACCCAAGAAACTCTTTACTTCCAAAACAGATCTTGGTACTGGCCAGTCACGAACAGCTTCTACCTTAGCTGGGTCTACTTCCAGTCCATCCTTAGATATAAGATGACCTAATAATGCTACTTTCTCTAACCAGAAATCACACTTACTGAATTTGGCAAACAATCGCTTGTTCCTCAAAACTTGAAGCACTGAACTCAAATGTTCGACATGCTCAGATCTGGTCTTAGAGTACACTAAGATATCATCGATGAACACAACTACGAACTGATCCAAAAAGGGTTGGAAAACTCTATTCATCAAATCCATAAAAGCTGATGGAGCGTTAGTTAAACCAAAAGGCATCACTAAGAACTCATAGTGGCTATAACGAGTTCTAAAGGCTGTCTTATAGATATCTGCTGCCTTAATCTTTAACTGATGGTATCCAGATCTCAAGTCGATCATAGAAAATACTATCGATCCCTTTAACTGGTCAAAAAGATCTTCAATCCTAGGAAGGGGATATTTATTCTTAATTGTTAACTTATTCAGCTCTCGGTAATCTATACATAACCTCAGACTTCCATATTTCTTCTTAACAAAAAGAACAGGGGCTCCCCACGGTGAGGTACTTGGTCTAATAAACCATTTCTCTAACAGATCTTGTATCTGTTCTTTTAATTCCTTCATTTCTGATGGGGCTAAACGATAGGGTGATCTAGATACAGGGGCTGCTCCTGGCACTAAATCAATCGAAAATTCCAACTCTCTATCTGGTGGTAGTCCTTGTACATCCTCTGGAAAAATCTCGGGAAACTCATTTGCTACCTCCACATCTGAAATTTGGGGCTTACTAATCGTTGCTAAGGAAGACAGACTTATCAAAAATCCTATCCCACCTTTTCTCAAACAAATTTGTGCCTTAAGAGCTGAAATAATACGCGGAATCTCCCGTATCTGATTAGCCTTAAACGTAAATGGGTCTCCTTCGGGTGGGTTAACCACTACTGTTCGGAACTTAAAGTCAATTACTACTCCATACTTGGTTAACCAGTCCATTCCCAAAATCATATCGAACTCAGGCATTGGTAGCACTATCAAATCTGCAGTAATCAGATGCCCTTGAAGCCTAAGTTCTAAATCTCGAAACAAGTCATGAGATACTAACTCTTCCCCTGAAGGTACTGTTACACAAAATCCCATAGTCACTTGGTCAGGTCTGATGGGTAGCTTCTTAGCAAACTTGGCTGCTATAAAAGAATGAATAGCTCCTGAATCTATCAATGCTATAGAGGGCAAACCAGCAATCAAGATCTTACCCGTAACTACTGTTGAATCTGGATTGGCCTGTTGAGCTATCATCACATAAGCCCTACTGGTTACCAGCTGCTTTGTCTTTGGGCAATTCTTCATAATATGCCCTGGCGACCCACATTTGTACCAGACATTCTGTCCAAGTCTGCATTGACCAGGGTGTGTTTTCTGACACTTGGGACACACCGGTCTATGATTACTGACAGGAACTGCGCTAATGGGTTGAATCGGTAAAGGTTTCTCTCTTGAGGCCTCTGTTGGTTCTTATTCTACTTCTTAAACGGCCTCTGATCCTTCTGCTGGAAGGCCTGTCTCTTCTATTGTCTCTCTTCATCCACATCCTTCCAGTCTCTTTCAATTCGCAGGTCTCTATCCACTGCTTCTCTGTAAGTCTTGGGCACAGATAGCCTAACATTCATCTTGAACATAGACTTTAATCCTTCCACAAAGTGGCTTAGCTTCTCCTCTGGGTTATTACCTATAAGAGGCACAAAGTAACACCCTTTTTCAAACATCCGCACATACTCTTGTACGGTCATGCTTCCTTGTTTCAAGGTCAGAAACTCCCTCTTCAATTCAGACCTCTTGTCTGCTGTAAAGTATTGCTCAAAGAACACTTGCTTGAAATCTGCCCAAGTAAGATTTGTCAAATCCACAGATAACTTAGCTCATTCCCACCAAATCATGGCATCATCTCTTGTACGGTCATGCTCCCCTGTTTCAAGGTCAGAAACTCCCTCTTCAATTCAGACCTCTTGTCTGCTGTAAAGTATTGCTCAAAGAACACTTGCTTGAAATCTGCCCAAGTAAGATTTGTCAAATCCACAGATAACTTAGCTCATTCCCACCAAATCATGGCATCATCTCTCAACATATAGATAGCGTGTTAGATCATGCATTTGTTATTTAAGGTTTTGTGAATAAAAAAGGGTTAGAAATCTGGTCTTCCCGAAATATTTTAAATCAAGGCTCTCCTTACACTGCCACAACAAAAACCTTGACAGCAGGAGTTTTAGATTTTGAAAATCAAAACAGATTTTGGGGACAACCGTATGCAACAATATGCTATGATTTTGAAAGATGCAACAGAAAATGATGCTTAAACCGATCGCTCAAATTACTAAGGACTAAGAGATAAATAACAAAGGAATTAACATAATCTCTTCCATTTCTTTTAAACTTTGTCTCATAACAGAATTTAAAGTCTTGGCATACACACGAATCTCGCAAGATCTGTGTCAGCTCGTCAGAAGACATATCACTGCACGTTCTTTTGGAACAATGTTCTGCAATTCCAAAATTATCACTCTCCCTGTCTTTTATAATATAAGCTCAAATAACAACAAAGCATCAGCTGAAATTCCGCATAACAGATTTTGAGAACACATCAGAGAACTTGAGTAAAACTTTGTTTCAAATAAGAACATGTGCTACTGAATTTGCTTAAATTATTCAGATTTGGATAAAAACAATAATCGAACCATCAGATCTCTTTCATTTCTCCTATTTTGTCACATGTGCTGAAAACAGCCCAACCAAAATAGGATCTTGGCATCCACACGGAACTCGCGCATTCCGTGTCAGCTCGACAAAAGATCAACCGA